>JASDQU010503356.1:61654-73744 GCA_032191745.1 Picea mariana | reverse complement strand
TCAACCCAAATGGCATGACCAACCATTCAAACAATCCTTCATTTGTCTTGAATGTTGTTTTCCATTCATCTCCTTCTCTCATTCTTATTTGATGATATCCACTCTTCAAGTCTATCTTGGAAAAATAGCTTTCTCCACTCAAAATATCCATCAAATCATCCGTCCTCAGTAAAGGAAATCTATACCTAATGGTTATCTTGTTGATGGATATGGAATTTGTACACATTCTCCATCCTCCATCCTTATTTGGACTTAACACATTTGGTATTGCACATAGGATTAGGCTTTCCCTGACTAAACCTTTATCCAAAAACTCTTGGACTTGGTTTTTGAATTCCTCATTCTCCCTAGGTGTCAACCTACAAGATGATTTTTTTGGTAAAATAGCTCCTGGAATAAGGTCAATATGATGGATTATACTCCTAATGGGTGGAAATGAGTGTGGTAACTCATCCACTATTATGTCAACAAAATTTTCTAACAGTTCCTGGATTTCTTCAGGAAAATCTTCCACATAAGTATTTGTAAGGATAACTCTAGGCTTCCTCACTACATCAAACTACATTTCTTTTTCCTTCTGCACTTCATTCAAGAGCTCCTTCCCACTCATGAGAAGTATACTTGAACTATCTTCCCTCTTTTTCTCTTTGTCTTCTATTGGTAAGAACATATGTGTCCTACCATTCTTTTCTAGGGTATAAGTATTCTTTCTTCCATCATAAATAAATTTTCTATCAAACTACCATGGTATCCCCAATAAAATATGATAGACATCCATAGGAATTACATCACATAATATTTCATCCCTATAACCTCCTATCTTAAATTCAACTTGGCATTGTTGACTTACCATTAATTGATGTCATTTTTGCAACCATGATACCTTGTATGGGTTTGGATGTGCAGTTGTCTTTAACTCCAGTTTCTCCACCATCTCCATGGATACTAAATTTTTAGTGCTCCCACTATCTATGATCACCTTGCAAACTTTTTCCTTCATCTTGAAAGCAGTTCTAAACAGAATTGTTCATTGAATTGGTTCCTCCATATCCTTCTCTGTCTTAAGGAGAATCTTCCTCATCACGAGGTTCTTTCCTCATTTTGTTGCTTCTACTTCCACATGCTTATGTGCTTCAACAAGGTGTGCTTCACCTCCTCCTTTGTTCATTCTCTCAGGACATTCCCAAGACTTGTGCCCTTTCTTTCTAGAGGTATAACATCTAACTATGACTCCTCTATCTCTTCCTCTTCCTCTTCCTCTGGAAAAAGAGCTTCTTCCTCCATGTTTTCCTTCTCTAGAACTTCCACCTTTCTCATGGTGACTATGTTGTTTTCCAGCTTCATGCTTCAGCTTCTGGAACATTTCTGTACTAGTTCCCTTACCTCTGCTTGAATTTCCTCCTCTGTTTTGTTGGCTTTTCTTCCTGGCCAATTTCTCTTCAATTTTCAAGGCTGCTTGATAACCATCCTCGACTGTACTAACTGAAATCATGTTGATCTCCTCTTGTTTTTCATATCTCAGCCCATTGATATATCTAGCTATCTTTTCATCCTCATTTTCTTTCTGTCCAGCCCTGATGTTCAATCTGTAAAATTCCTCAGTGTACTCCTTCATTGATAAACTCTTCTGTCTCAGGTTTTGCAATCTTTTGAACAGATTCATTTGATAGTCCTTTGGGATAAATTTGGCTTTCATCTTGGCTACCATCCTATCCTAGTTCTTAATTTTCTTCTTACCATTTCTCCTGCGTTCAAATTGTAGTTCATCCCAGCATAGCGCTACATGACCCTTTAGTATTGTCACTACATGCTTCACCATATTGTCTTCTTCAAAATCTTTGTAATCGACGTACTTGTCCATAGAATGTGTTATCACCCTATAAGTTATAGGATCAACTGGTGACTGGGATATTATCTGTCTCTAGTATTTTTTGTTGACAAATGATTTTTCATTCTACAAATAATTTGGAAAAAGAAAGAGGAAAAAGAAAAAGCAAATAAGGAAAGAAAAGAAAAGAAAGAGAAAAAAGAAAAAGAAAAAGAAAAGAAAAAGAAAAGAAAAGAGGGCATAAAAGAATTCAATAAAAGCCCCATGCAATAATAGTAACTTGGTCCATACCTTTCAAGCATGGCCAAGTTCTTTTTAAATTGATGTTGTTAGGGTAGTGAATGGGTTTGGCTAAACAATTTAATCTTAGCCAAAGTGTCTAGGTTAGATTAGTGAATAAATCTGGCCAGACTATTTAATCCTGGTCAGATAGCCCTAGGGTAGAGTAGATTCTTAACCCAACATTCTAATCTGGGTTAGATATCATAGGAAACTAGGATAGAATATAGGTTAGTTGCCTCATTGCTTCATTTTAATAAATCCATCTTGATGTAAATATTGCACCATGTTTTAGATGCTTAAATGATTGTTTGGTCGAGCCCCATGGTGGTGTAGTCATGAAAAGTTTGGAGAAAACCAATGAAAAAGAATTTATCCAAAGTTTTCTAAGCACATGTTTTGTTCGCGCCCTCACTTATGCTCCGATCATGTATCAATGGTCCATATGATCACACCCAGATCTACGGTGGATAGATCATTCTGGACCCCCCCGACCGTTCTACCTTTAACGGAGGGGGGGGGGTCTGGAATCGCTGATAAGACCCGTGCGCATCTAGATGGCCCAGGATTGAGTGCATAGATCTACGATCAACATTGGATTCTGGACCCCCTCATCCATTCTACCTTTAATGGAAGGGGGGGGTCCGGAATGAGTGATAAAAGGAGTGCAAAGATCTACGGCTAGGAAACGGGTGCTCAGATCAATGGCTCAAAGTCTTTTTCGGACCCCCCCCGACTGATCTGCTTTTAACAAAAGGGGGGGGGGTCCGGAATGGAATCTTAACTCTGGAGGGTCCCTCTTTATACGTGGCATCATTTTAATGGCCCCGAGTCCCATCATCTCCTGCTATCTGACAGACCTCCATCACCTCTGGACGTCACCTTCCACCTTTCCTAAAATGGTCATGTCCCATGAATGTTGTCAGTCCTTCCCCCACATTCGCTCATGGCAAGCCCCTTACTATGAATTTTACCTCCAATCAATAGCTGCCACGTCACTCATTCGTATCCTTCAGCCACTGTCACTCGCCATCTCACCCTCAAAATGATCCGTTGGCCATTTACTACTGGATAACCTATCTGTTATCCAGCTGACCTGTCTCCTACGCCCAACCGACCCCTGTTTACTTAAAACTATCGTTATTCTTCTTACTTTCACTATTCACCCATCACACTAGAGAAATTCACCGTTTACTCCTCCATTACAGTCAGTTGCCCTCATCCACAGTCAGTTGCCCCCACTAACATTGTGTTTTATTATAGGTATTGTTGCATAAATGGAACCAAAGTCCAAACAAGGGGAAGGAGAGGAGAATCTGTTTCTCCTGCCTCCTGTCGATTTGGATAGGATCCCACTAGTCAAAAAATATTGGTTAATCGCAGATACAAAATATGATTTTGATTTCTCAGGCCTCTATTTGTGGCTCCGGGAAGTTTTCCTAGACCAGAGTGATGAAATTGGACTCTGGGAGTCCAATTTACCCCTCTACCTCTTCCCTCAGATCCACCATTTTCCCAAGTTTTCTCTCAAGTGTCAAGCCCATTATATTCCCAAGCAAAGAGATGTCTTCTCCTCGTCCAGAGTGATGTTATTCCTCATCACGCCCGAATCCATAGACCAGATGATGAAAATTCCCCGAGCCAACTTTGCGTCACCTTTCGACCTGGAAATTCTTACAGAATTATACCAGAAAATGACATTCCCCCAAAGAGCTCAAATATTCGAGCTTTTCCTTCCCCCATCTGCTCAATTTCCCTCCACAAATCCTCCTTACCCATTTTCCATGTTCTCAACTAAAGGGAACCAGGTCATATCATCACTTTGTGCTTTATTAGGATACTATTCTGATCAATGGGTAGATGAACCCATTCTGGGTTTTCTATCCATCTTCTCCACCGATGAAAATCCCACCACCCAGTTTGACTTCAGCACATTCTTGGCAGACAATATTCATGAACAGTTCATGAATTTTGGCATGGAAGGCATGTTCAGATACTCATTGATACTAGCCTACTTGTTCACCTTCTTCCAGGTGGATAAATTTAGCTTTTCCATGCAGAAGATGAATGGAGATGGTAGACCTCAAGCAGTCACAGCATGGACCTCCTTGCTCAAGCACAACTCCACTAATTTCAGTTTCAAGGAGTTCATCGACCAATTCTACCACCCTTTGGTAAGTATGCTAAGCGGCAGGCCTGAGTCTCGGATAAACGATGAATTTCAGAGGATCCTGCACCTCTCAGATAACACAAAGATGGCTGATTGGTATTTATACCAGGATCACACCGAGATCAGAATATACGGGTGCAAATTGGCACCGTATAAGCTACCCAAGTATCTGCCTATCAGGATTTTTGCTTTGGAATATATAAGGAAGATTATAAATTTTGATGATATCCACTTTGTGTCATTGAAGAAAAAGCAACAGCTTAGAATCAAGGGGCATATTGGCTCCTTCATCTGCAAAAATCGGGGAGCTAGGGAAGAAGTAGATAGGATGCTAAGGGAGATGAAATTCTTCATGAGTTTCACCTGGCATTATGATCCATGTGGGATCATCTCAGAAATGAGAGTGAAGAACGAAAACATCCCATATGTTCATGTGTCTAGGCCCGAAGTTGAGAAGTTCACAAATAAGACAACCTGAGAGCCTAATACATTTATCGAAGTAGAACAGTAGGATCCCCTGGCCACTATGTCACAAACGACCACTCCACAGGTCCCTAAAGAGAAGAGGTCGAGGCAGGATTTATCTCCGCCTGTCACTAAGGTATCTTTCGAGGAATTCCAGCTGCATACCAAGAGGCCTAAGACTGTTGTAGCTCCTGGCCCGACCAGGGAAAAACAATCCCCGTCTACTACAATGACTAAAGTGGGTATTCCACCCTTTGGTTCGAGCCTCCATAAAGGAATAACCTCAACATTGCCGAAAAAATCTACAGACTCTCCATTGACCACCCAGCCAAGCAAGGTGGCACCAAAACTGAGCATCATCGAAAAGTATGAGCTGATCAAGAAAAGGAACCAGACCCTAACCAGTAGTACTTGGCCCAATTCTGGAAGCAGACATCGACTGCGCAACATAGGTTGCTATTTTCATTCGACACTGAGAAGGGCAGAATGGATATGGCATTCCTCCAGGCAAAGGTACCAGATCCTAAGGTGATCACTGACTATAAAAGGGCCACCTTCGAATTCCAGATGAAGGGCATGCATCCAGTTGACCAGATGGATCTGAACAAGTAGACATGGTAAATGGTTTTCTATACATTGGCACATGCTTCCACTTCTGCGTCCAAATTGCAGGTGTCCCTGAACAATGTTCAAACACAATTGAAGCTAGAGAAGATATCGTCCTTCGCCAAGGACAACAGAATCAAGACTCTGGAGGAGCTGGTCCTCAAGATCGGTTACAATCCCTCAAACGTGAAAGAAGATGAGGAAATGATAAAGAAGAAAAATGCTGACATAGCATCCTTAAGGAAGCAACTGAAGCTCCCACCCACAGAGGATTCACAGGCGAAAGAGATAGCAGAGAAAGAAGGGGAGAAAGATGAAATGCTCAAGCTGCTCATGGAGTAGAATGCACAACTTAAAGAAATGGAAGATGAGATGGAGAAACTATTAAAAGAGAAAGAGTAATTGAAGTCAATGGAAGTCATTCCATTGAGTGCTATTCGAATCTCATGAGAGAGAATAGCATCAGTGACATAAGTCCCATCCGTGACTCCATTGACATCCCAGGAGAAGATAGCCGACCTGGCTAAGTCCATGGAAAAGATAAACTTGCAGGAAACAGAGATCAACAGGCTAAAAAAGGAGATTGAGAGCCTCTAGGAACTCAAAACTTCCTTCCATACCAGCCTTTCCAAGGAAAATTAGGTGACAGAGCAGCTCAAGCAGGAGCTACAACAACTTCCGAAGTGAACAATGACAGGAAATACTTTGGCTGAAGTTAAAGAGAATGTATGGACATATATCACTAAGTCCATGAATGATATATGGCCCATGATCCAAATCATGTTTGAGAAGAATTAATTGGTCCAGAGAAGCAAACATGCCATTGAGAAGATCAGATCAAAATTGGGGGAGATGCCAACACAGGCAAACGAGATCATCAAGTTCTTGAATTCTAAGACCAGGGAAGAGCTGGAAGAGCTGAAAATTGAAGATAGAATAGAGACCATCCTTGAGGTTAAATGGATTTTGACCAAGAGAGGATTAATGCTTTAGTTGGAAGAAAAGGTCCAGGCCATGGACCTAGGGGTACATAGATTCTTCAGTAAGGTAGAGGCTCTACAGAAGAAAGGTCTACTTGGTCTGATGGTAATCAATGATAAATTGGTGACACTCCCAGACTACAAGAAGAGATTGGACGATGTGGAAAAGGACAGTTTAAAGTTTGCAGGCATTCAAGGGAGCATCACTGGCAAGGTGTTTCTAGATGCTCTTCAGTGGGACATCAGTATCCAACATGAGATTCGATACATCTTCCTCACCAAGCCTACATTCGCCAAGTACACAGAAATGGATGAAGTGTATGGAAGGCTGCTCAAAGTCAACGTGCCCAGTCATCTTAGATGGGAGGAACTCTGTGATCTGATTGATTAGCAGATGAGCTGTCCCAATCCATTCATTTGTCCAGTCAGATGAGTTCGTGCAAAGGCTTCATCAACGACCCACCCAGAAATCAGTGTGCAGTTACACCACATCATCAAGCATTTCCTAGATTTATGGAATTTGTTAAATTAGTTAGGCTAAAAATAGATTTAGCACGTTCTGATCATTAATGACATGATCGTTTGTAATTTGAGTTATAAACACTTCATATTTCGAAGTATTAAGGGTTGTTGATCTTCACACCCTAACACTATCAGACTATAATATTTTTGAAGAGATCTTCCATTAATAAAAAGGAGGCACTTTACAGGATTCTTGCGTGTATTCACTGGTGATGTTTTTCTCTCTAAGTTGAATGTTATTCTTGCTTTGTTATCATATTGTTTTCTGAATCTAATCTTTAAGAGTAACGAAAGTTACAGAATTTATCTCGTATACCCTGTTTCTGACTCGAAAGATTTTAGTGTTTTATTTTCTAGTATTTTCAATAAAGAAATTCTTAACTGCTTCTTTGTTGAAATTATCTTTCTCATATTTTCTGTTGTTCATCATTTAAGTTACTAAAGAATCCAATGATTATATTATCTCTCCCTGTGAAATTTTTCCCTTTGTGTTTCTGGTTAGTATTTCATATTTTACTCAAGGCACAAACCCCATAGCCCAATGGATATGTAGATTGTCTCAACCAACTCGACAAACATTATAACAACAAAAACCAACCTGTTTATTTACCTAGCCTAATATTTGAAATTTGAAACATAACTAAATCATATAGAGAGATCCCTCTCTGAAGTTGGAAGGGCTAGATCCCAGCTTCAAAAGTGGTTGGATAAAGTTACATTTTGTGGATTTCTTTTGTTTTCAACCTCTAGGAAATTTACAGAGTGCTAACATAGTGGCAACCATGTTGGGGAAGAACATTTAAAATTTATAACTTCATGTTTTCTTTCCCTAAAGAAAGTCTATTCCCGAAAGATTGCAAATTTGAGAAGAATGTAATGATTAGAGGTTGATTAGATTTGTACATATTATTTTCAGACTCATAAAACTAAATATATATATATATATATAAATCAAAAATAAATTTGGCTCCCAAGAAAGTTTATACTCAATCTCATCCAGACCCAAAACCTACGATAGTGACAGATAACCCTGAACAATTACTCAGGAAAAAGACTGTAGCTGAAGGCTCAGTGAGTCATATTCCTTTACGTAAGTCTCTTTCCTTTTCAGGGGGGCTCGTTACCTTTCAAGACCCTGACTTTGAAACCCCTTTTGAACAAAGCTTGGTTAGGACAAGATTCGACAGCTTTGCGACTGAAGTCATTTTCGACCCAACCATTTTGCAACCCCGAACCCCTGAAGTTCTGTCTCCCATTACTAAACCGCAAACCACTCCTTCAGCACTGTCTAGTCCCTCCTCATCCTCGTCTTCAGTCACCACCTCGCTGATCATCCAGTCTGTTATCCCACCTCCTCCACACATCAAGGTAGCTCGATATGCTCCCTTGGTGTTGGCTGCGCCTCTTCATGCCATGCCCCAAGACTATCAAACAAGACTTCCACAGTTCGGTGTAAATGGACCTTTGAGCGCCCAATAACACGTAGATAAAATGAATGATTATTATGATCTGTATGAAGTAGATGAGGCTGACATTCAAATGAGATTTTTTGCCCAGAGTTTGACAGGTGACGTTAAAAAGGGTACAAAGGTTTGTGTGCCACCTCAGTCCTTGACCTTACCACATTCCAAAGGATTTTTCTAGACAGATGGGAGGTAAATAAAAACCCTCTCCAAATATTGTCAGAATACGAAAATATTAGAAGAAATCAAGGTGAGACAGTACAAGATTACTGCACTCGTTTCAATAACCTGTACAACGCAATCCCAGCTGAAATAAAACCTCCACAGGGTTTGGCATTGATTAAATTCCATGATGGTTTTGATGCTAACATGTCATACCAACTAAGGGAAAGAAATTATACCACCCTGGAAGATATGCATAAAAGTGCGATAAGTGTGGAGGCCAATTTGTTGGGAAAAAAGAGCACGTCAGAGGTCAGAAAGGAGAGTCACAATTAAAGAAGAACCTTCCACGTCAAAATCAGATTCCAAATTGGATTCTTTGGCCAGAGAAATGGAAAGAATGATGGAAAGACTTACTGTGTCAGACATAAATCCTCCAAGAGAAAACCCACCAGCTCCTTAGGTTCAAAATCCTAACTTCAGGAGAAACCCTCCTGAAATCAGACAGAGAGATCCTAGGGATCAAAGAGAGAAGAGAGCTCTTGATCAACAGAATAGACCTCCCCTGCAAGAAAATTATGCTGATGAAGGGGAGGAAGTGATTGAGGAACTAGAGGATACTCATATAAATCTCATGGGCATTCATGATAACGAAGCTATTTTCCTTACCCAAGAAGAGAAATAAATTTTTCTTCTCAACCAAACAAAAGTAAGTGAAGAAGATGAAGACGCAGAACAACAGGCATTCGAAAATTCCATTTTGGAGGTACATCGGCAGTATAATCTGCGGAGTAAAAAGATGGAAGGGATCTCCCCAAAATATACAATTGAAACAAACAAGGTGACCGAAACCAAGAAATTCTCTGAGCCATCTGTCGAGAAGATTCCTGAAAAAGGCACTGTCAAAGTTCTCGCGAAGAAAAACCTTACTATTCTGAAAAGATCATCATAGCCTGAGGTTTCACCTATTAATCAACCAAGTACTTATGGCCATAAGAATGTGGTGTACAAACCAGAATTGATGATCCAAAGAAGAGCTCCTACACCTTTCATCCTTGAGGGAGAATTATCCAAAGTAAAGATTCCCATTCTGCTTTCTGAGTTGATGAACAAAGACGTTTATCATTCACATGTGATTAAAGAATTGACCATTGAACCTGACATAGGCACAAAGGCCTTAACCATTAGATCAACAAACCATTCTGATACTGTGAACCTTACAGATGATCAACCTTAACTTCTGTTCGGACCTGAAGTAGATGGCCGAGACGATACTGGTGATGTCGCTCCCTTTTACATCAGTCTAAACATACATGACCTGATCTTGCATAACGCTATGCTGGATTCAGGCGCTTCCCACAATCTGATGCCTAAAGTAGTGATGGAGAAACTGGGACTAGAGGTCACCATACCTTACAAGKATTTACACTCATTTGACTCCAGTAAAGTTAGATGTATTGGTCTGATCAAGGACCTATGTATCACCTTGGTTCAGATTCCTGCAAAGAGCATGATAATGGATGTGGTAGTTGCAGAAATCCCTCCGAAGCATAGAATGTTTCTATCCCGGTCTTGGAGGGCTAAGCTAAGAGGTACCCTATAGCTAGATATGTCTTATTCCACTATCCCAGTTTTCGGGCAACAAACAAGGCTATACAAAGAAACATTGATGAAATACATGGTCAGTAGCCAAGAAAAACTGCACAACTATCCCCTTTACTCTGCACATTCCGACTTGGATTCTTTTATTTTGTACAATGATGGTGACACGACAAAACAAGATACTCAGCTGGAAGAAGATACATCTAGTCAAGATGAAGGCCAAGAAACCATTGAGGTAGCAAGGATGAAAAACATGATAACTGAAGAGCTACCTGCAGATTTCTAGAGCATGGATTTTGACGGAGCAGTAAGCAAAGAAGGAGTTGGAGCAGGAGTCTGGTTGCATAATCACAGAAACAGGTATTCGGAAAACCATTCTTAGAAGTTAAATTTCCAATGCACTAACAATATTGCCGAGTATGAAGCTTTGATGCTCGGTCTAAAGCTTTTGAAAAGAGTTGGTGCTAAACAGATTATGGTAAGAGGTGACTCTGAGTTGATAATCAAGCAAATCAAAGGTGAGTACGCTGTGAAACACCCATGTCTTAGAGCTTATAGGAATGTTGTTCTCGATGCCCTTAGATGTTTCACTGAAGTTGACTTGCATGTAATGCCGAGGGGACAAAAAATTATGGAGGACGGATTGGCTATGTCAACAGCCACATGTAAGATTCCTTTCCGCTCAACTCGCCCATACACTATTGAGGTGAAATGCAGACCATCAATTCCCGACAATATCAGGTACTGGCAAGTGTTTGGTAATGATGATCAAATCGAAGACTTTTTGCAGTGTAAAAATGATTTTGAATGTACAAATATAGATTTAGAGAATGAAGATGAAAATATGGATAGATCCGATTTTGAAATTGATAGTGTAAATATCATAGATTCAGGAGAATTAGGTGACAACGAAATGGATGCCGATGTTTTACATTTGAAAAGAAATGTTTTGCCTAGGGGTTTAGTTCCTTTGGAGGACTTGTTTGATTTTAACGACGTGGCCAAAAAACCAAAAATCAAAGCCCATGGAAAAGAGGTAGAAGACTGTAATATAGGGACAGAGGAGAAACCCAGGATAGTCAAATTGTCCAAATCACTGCCCCCTGAGAAAAAAATCAAATACATTGAGCTGTTCAAAGAATATTCGGACGTCTTTGCCTGGGGTTATGAGGATTTGAAATCTTATGATACCAGCATCATACAACACAAGATTCCAATAAAGGAAGACCAAAATCCATTCAGACAAAAACTTAGGAGGATAAATCCCAAGTTGCTCCCTCTGATAGAGAAGAAAATCAAAAAAATGTATGACGCCAAAATCATAGTCCCGTTGCATTTTTTTGAATGGGTCTCTAATTTGGTCCCTACACGTAAGAAATCTGGGGAGATCAGACTTTGCATAGATTTTCAAAATCTGAATAAGGTCTCCTTGAAGGACAACTACCCCTTGCACAAAATGGACCATATCTTACAAAGGGTGGTTGGATCCAGTCAAATCTCTTTACTAGACGGGTTCTCGGGTTATAATCAGGTCCTAGTTCACCCGGATGATTAAGAAAAAACTTCCTTCACCACACCATGGGGCACTTTCATGTATGTGAAAATGCCTTTTGGTCTGATGAACGTTGGAGCCACTTTCCAGAGAGCGATGGATATTGCCTTTGTGGAAGAATCGAGTAAGTTTATTGTTGCCTATTTGGATGATGTAACTGTGTTTTCACGATCCGATGACAAACACCTCCGACACCTCAGACGAGTCTTTGAGAAATGTAGAAGGTTTGGTATTTCTTTAAATCCCAAGAAAATCCTTTTCATACTATAGGAAGGAAAACTGCTAGGACACATCATCTCCAAGGATGGAATCAAAATTGACCCCAACAGAATTGAGGCAATACAAAAACTAGAACACCCAAGAAACCTCAAAGAATTACAGTATTTTATCGGGAGAATAAACTTTGTAGGAAGATTCATTCCCAATCTAGCAGAACTCCTCAGAAACATTACAAATATGCT
>JASDQU010503356.1:43600-53648 GCA_032191745.1 Picea mariana | reverse complement strand
TCTGGAATGGTATCTTTCCTCTGGCGGGCCCCTCTTCATACGTGGCAACGATCTAATGGCCCCGAGTCCCATCATCTCCTACTGTCTGACATACCATCGTCACCTCTGGACATCACCACCCACCTTTCTCGAAATAGTCATGTCCCATAACTGTTTTCAGTCCTTCCCCCCCCATTCGCTCGTGGCAAGCCCCCTCACTATGACCTTTACCCCAATCGATAGCCACCACGTCACCTGTCTGTATCCCTCAGTCACCGTCACCTGCCATCTCACACTCTAAGTGATCCGTTGGCCATTTATTACTGGATGACATATCCATTAGCCAACTGACCTATCTCTCGCGCCCAACGGACACCCATTTACTCAAAAATACCCTTTTCTTCCTATTTTCACCATTTACTCACTCATCGCACCAGAGAGATTTACCCCATTTTCTCCTCCGTTGCAATCAGTTGCCCCCACCAACAACGACCCCGCTAACGTTGTTTTTCTTACAGGTACTGTTGCAGTAATGGTGCCAAAGTCCAAAGAAGAAGAAGGAGAGGAGAATCCGTTCCTCCCGCCTCCTGTCGACCTTGACAAGATCCCACTGGTCGAAAAAGACCGATTAATCGCAGATACAAAGTGCGATTTTGATTTCGCAGACCTTCAGTCGTGGCTCAAGGAAGTTTTCCTGGACCAGAGTGATGAAATCAAACTCTGGGAGTCCAACTTACCCCTTTACCTCTTCCCTCAAATCCACCCTTTTCTAGAGTTCGCTCTCAAGT
This sequence comes from Picea mariana, assembly GCA_032191745.1. Taxonomy (NCBI): domain Eukaryota; kingdom Viridiplantae; phylum Streptophyta; class Pinopsida; order Pinales; family Pinaceae; genus Picea; species Picea mariana. Next base: position 52,881 of record JASDQU010503356.1, on the reverse strand, counting down.
GACAAGCCCACTATATTCCCGAACAAAGAGCCGTCGCCTCCTCGTCTGGAGAGATTCTTTTCCTCATCACGCCCGAATCTATTGACCAAATGATACAAGTCCCCCGAGCCGACTCTGCATCACCCTTCAACCTGGAAATTCTTACAGAATTATACCAGAAAATGACCTTCCCCCAAAGAGCTCAAATATTCGAGCTTTTCCTTCCCCCATCCGCTCAATTTCCCTCCACAAATCCTCCTTATCCTTCTTCCATGTTCTTGACTAAAGGAAACCAGATCATTTCCTCCCTTTGTGCCTTGTTAGGATATTATTCAGATCAGTGGGTAGATGAACCCATTCTGGGATTTTTATCTATTTTCTCTACCGATGAGAAGCCCACCACCCAGTTCGATTTCAACACTTTCCTGGCGGACAATATTCACGAACAGTTCATGAATTTCGCCACGGAAGGCATGTTCAAATACTCGTCCATATTGGCATACTTGTTCGTCTTCTTCCAAGCGGACAAATTCATTTTTTCCATGCAGAAGATGGATGGAGATGGCAGACCCCAGGCAGTGACAGCATGGACCTCCTTGCTCAAGCACAACTCCACAGAGTTCAGTTTCAAGGAGTTCATTGATCAATTCTACCACCCTGTGGTAAGTATGCTTGGTGGTAGGCCCGAGCCTCGGATAAATGATGAAGTTCAGAGGATCCTGCATCTCTCAGATAACAAAAAGATAGGGGATTGGTATTTGTACCAATATTACACCAAGATTAGAGTATACGGGTGTGAATTGGCACCATATAAGCTGCCCAAGTACCTGCCTGTCAGAATTTTTGCGTTGGAATATATGAGGCAGATAATAAATTCCGATGATATCCATTTTGTGTCACTGAAGAAAAAGCAATAACTTAGAATCAAGGGGCATATTGGCTCCTTCATTTGCAACAATCGTGGCACTGGGGAAGAAGCAAACAGGATGCTGAGGGAAATGAAGTTCTTCATGAGCTTCCCATGGCATTACGATCCATGTGGGATCATCTCCGAGATGAGAGTAAAAAACCAGAACATCCCATATGTTCATGAAGCTAGGCATGAAGTTGAAAAATTTGCAAACCAGACAGTATGGGAGCCTAACACATTGGTCGAAGTAGAACAGCAGGATCCCGCGACCACTGTGTCACAAACAACCACGCCACAGGTCCCGAAAGAGAAAAGGCCTAGGCAAGATTTATCTCTGCCTATCACGGAGGTATCGTCAGAAGAATTCTAGCTGCATACCAAGAGGCCTAAGACTTTTGCAGTTCCTGGCCTGACCGGGGAAAAAGAAGCCCCGTCTACTACAGTGACCAAAGTTGATAGGCCACCCTTCGGTTCGAGCCTCCATAAGGTCATAGCCTCAGCATTGCCGGAAAAATCTACAGATTCTCCATTGACCACCCTTCCAGGCAAGGTGGGACCGAAGCTGAGTATCTTTGAAAAGTATGAGCTGATCAAGAAAAGGAACCAGACCCTGACCTGCAGTACTTGCACCCAGTTCTGGAAGCAGACGTCGACTGCGCAATATAGGTTGCTATCGGCATTCGACATCGAGAAGGGCAGAATGCATATGGCATTCCTCCAGGCACAAGTACTAGATCCAAATGTGATCACTGACTATAAAAGGGCCACCTTCGAATTCCAGACGAAGGACGTGCATCCGACCGATTAGATGGATCTGCACAAGCAGATAGGGGAAATGGTCTTTTACACGCTGGTGCATGCTTCCACTACTGCGTCCAAACTGCAAGTGTCCCTGAACAATGTTCAAACACAACCGAAGTTGGAGAAGATATCGTCCTTTGCCAAGGACAATAGGATCAAGACTTTGGAGGAACTGGTCCTCAAGATCGGTTACTATCCTTCGAACGTGAAAGCGGCTAAGTAGATGATTAAGAAGAAGAATGCTGACATAGACTCCTGGAAGAAACAGTTGAAGCTCCCGCCCACAGAGGATTCGCAGGTGAAGGAGATAGCAGAGAAAGAAGGAGAGAAAGATGAAATGCTCAAGCTGCTCATGGAGCAAAATGCACAGCTTAAGGAAATGGAAGCTGAGATGGAGAAGCTATTAAAAGAGAAAGAGCAACTGAATCCAATGGAAGTCATTCCATTGAGTGCTATTCCAATTTTAGGAGTGAGCACAACATCAGTGACAGAAGTCCCATCCGCGACTCCATTGACATCCCTGGAGAAGATAGCCGACCTGGCTAAGTCTATGGAAAAGATGAACCTGTAGGAAACAGAGATCAACAGGCTCAAAAAGGAGACTGAGAACCTTCAGGAACTCAAATCTTTCTTTCAGACCAGCCTCTCCAAAGAAAAGCAGGTGACAGATCAGCTCAAACAAGAGTTACAGTAGCTCCGAAAGCAAACAGTGGCAGGAAAAACTTTGGTCGAGGTTAAAGAAAGTATATGGATAGACATCACCAAGTCCATGAATGAGATATGGCCCATGATACAGATAATGTTTGAACAGAATGAATTAGTGCAGAGAAGCAAACAGGCCATCGAGAAGATCAGATCAGAATTGGGAGGAACTCTGTGACCTGATCGAGTAGAAGATGAGTTGTCCTAGTCTAGTCATTTGTCTAGTAAGATGAGGTCGTGCAAAGACTTCATCAACGGCCCACCCAGCAATCAGCATGCAGTTACACCACACCATCAAGCAGTTCCTAGATTTATGCAATTTGTTAAGTTAGTTAGGCTAAAAATAGATTTAGCACGTCCGGGTCATTAATGACAGGATCGTTTGTAATTTGAGTTATAAATACTTCATCTTTCGAAGTATTGGGGGTTGTTGATTTTCACACCCTAAAGCTACCAGACTGTAATATTTTCGAAGAGATCTTCCATTAATAAAAATGAGGCACTTTTACAGGATTCTTGCGTGTATTCACTGGTGATGTTTTTCTCTCTAAGTTGAATGTTATTCTCGCTTTGTTATCATATTGTTTTCTGAATCTAATCTTTAGAAGTAATGAACGTTGCAGGATTTATCTCGTATACCCTGTTTCTGACTCGAAAGATTTTAGTGTTTTATCTTCTGGTGTTTTCAATAAAGAAATTCTTAACTGCTTCTTTGTTGAAATTATCTTTCTCATCTTTTCTGCTATTCATCATTTATGCTACTAAAGAATCCAGTGATTATATTATCTCGCCCTGTGAAAGTTTTTTTTCCTTTGCGTTTTTGGTTTGGATTTCATATTTTATTTAAGACACAGACCCCATAACCCAATGGATGTGTAGACTGTTTCAACCAACTCTACAAACACTACGACAAAAAAAACCGACCTATTTATTTACCAAGCCTAATATTTAAAATTTGAACCATAACTAAATCATATAGAGAGATCCCTCTCTGAAGTTGGAAGGGCTAGATCCCAGCTTCAAAAGCGGTTGGATAAAGTTACCTTAGTAGATTTCTTCTGCTGTCAACCTCTAGGAAATTTACCAAGTGCTAACATAGTGGCAACTCCACTGGGGAACAACATAAAATTTATAACTTCACGTTTTCTTTCCCTAAAAAGAAAGTTTGTTCCTGAAAGATTGCAAATTTGAGAAGAAAGTAATGTTTAGAGGTTGATTAAAATTTGTACATATTATTTTCGCACTCATAAAAACTAAAAAATATATATATAAAAATCAAAAAGAAATCTGGCTCCCAAGAAAGTTTATACTCGATCTCATCCAGACCAAGAACCTCCGATAGTGATAGATAACCCGGAACAGTTGCTCAGGAAAAAGACCGTAGTTGAAGGCTCAGTGAGTCATACTCCCTTGCATAAGTCCCTTTCCTTTCCAGGGGAACCCGTTACCTTTCAAAACCCTGACTTTGACACCTTTTCCCAACAAAGCCTGGCCAGAACACGGTCTGATAGTTTTGTGATTGGAATCATTTTTGACCCAACAGTTTTGCAACCCCAAACCCCTGAAGTTCTGTCTCCCACTGATAAACCGCAAACCACTCCCTCGGTGCTATCCAGTCCCTCCTCATCCTCGTCTCCAGCCGCAACCTCGTCGATCATCCAGTTTGTTATCCCACCTCCTCCACCCATCATGGCAGCTAGATATGCTCCCTTGGTGTTGGCTGTGCCTCTTCATGCCATGCCCCAAGACTATCAAACGCGACTTCCACAGTTCGATGCAACAGGACCTTTAAACGCCCAACAACACGTTGATAAAATGAATGATTATTTTGATCTGCATGAAGTAGATGAGGCTGACGTTCAAATGAGATTGTTTGCCCAAAGTTTGACAGGTGACGTTAAAAAATGGTATAAAGTTTTACGTGTTGCCTCCGTCCTTGACCTTACCTCATTCCAAAGGAGTTTTCTAGACAGATGGGAGGTAAAGAAAAACCCTCTCCAAATATTGTCAGAATACGAAAATATTAGAAGAAATCAAGGTGAGATAGTACAAGATTACTGCACTCGTTTCAATAACCTGTACAACGCAATCCTAGCTGAAATCAAACCTCCACAGGGTTTGGCATTGATAAAATTCCCTGACGGTTTTGACGCTGATATGTCATACCAACTGAGGGAAAGAAATTCTACCACCTTGGAAGACATGTAGAAAAGTGCAATAAGTGTGGAAGCCAATTTGTTGGCAAAAAGGGCACGTCAGAGGTCAGAGAGGAGAGTCACAATTAAAGAGGAACCTTCCACATCAAAANCGTTAAAAAATGGTATAAAGGTTTACATGTTGCCTCTATCCTTGACCTTACCGCATTCCAAAGGAATTTTCTAGACAGATGGGAGGTAAAGAAAAACCCTCTCCAAATATTGTTAGAATATGAAAATATTAGAAGAAATCAAGGTGAGACAGTACAAGATTACTGCACTCGTTTCAATAACCTGTACAACACAATCCCAGCTGAAATCAAACCTCCACAGGGTTTGGCATTGATAAAATTCCCCGATGGTTTTGATGCTGATATGTCATACAAACTGAGGGAAAGAAATTCTACCACCCTGGAAGACATGCAGAAAAGTAAAATAAGTGTGGAAGCCAATTTGTTGGCAAAAAGGGCACATCAGAGGTCAGAGAGGCGAGTCACAATTAAAGAGGAACCTTCCACATCAAACTCAGATTCCAAATTGGATTCCTTGGCTAGAGCAATGGAAATAATGATGGAAAGACTTACTGTGACAAAAAGAAATCCTCCAAGAGAAAACCCACCAGCTCCTTAGGTTTAGAATCCTAACTTCAGGAGAAACCCTCCTCAAATCAGACAGAGGGATCCTAGGGATCAAAGAGAGCAGAGAGGTCCAGATCAGCAGATCAGACCTCCCCTACAAGAAAATTATGTTGATGAAGGGGAGGAAGTGATTGAAGAACTAGAGGATACTCACATAAATATCATGGGCATTCATGATAACGAAGCTATTTTCCTTACCCAAGAAGAGCAAGAACTTTTTCTTCTCAATCAAACAAAAGTAAGTGAAGAAGCTGAAGATGCAGAAAAACAGGCATTTGAAAATTCCATTTTGGAGGTACACTGGCAGTATAATCTATGGAGTAAAAAGACAGAAGGGAGTTCCCCAAAAAAGACGATTGAAATGAAGAAGGTGATCAAAACCAGGAAGGCCTCTGAGCCATCTACCGAGAAGATTCCTGAAAAGAGCATTGCCAAAGTTCCCGTGAAGAAAAACCTTACTATTTTGAAAAGATCATCACAGCCTGAGGTCTCAACTATTAATCCACCAAGTACTTCTGGCCATAAGAGTATGGTGGACAAACCAGAATTGATGAGCCAAGGCAGACCTCCTACACCTTTCAGCCTTGAGGGGGAATTAGCCAAAGTAAAAATTCCCATTCCACTTTCTGATTTGATGGACAAAGACGTTTATCATTCATAGGTGATTAAAGCACTGACCATTGAACCTGACATAGGCACGAAGGCATTAACCATTGGATCAGCAAATCATTCAGATACCGTGAACCTTACAGATGATCAACCTGAACTTCTGTTTGGACCTGAAGTAGATGGCCGAGACGATAATGGTGATGTCGCTCCTTTTTACATCAGTCTAAACATACATGACCTTATCTTGCATAATGCTATGCTGGATTCAGGTGTTTCCCACAATCTAATGCCGAAAGCAGTGATGGAGAAACTGGGACTGGAGGTTACCAGACCTTATAAAGATCTACATTCATTCGACTCCAGTAAAGTTAGATGTATTGGTTTGATCAAGGACCTATGTATCACCTTGGTTCAGATTCCAGTGAAGAGCATGGTCATGGATATGGTGGTTGCAGACATTCCCCCGAAGTATGGAATGTTGCTATCCCGGTCTTGCGGGGCCAAGTTGAGAGGTACCCTGTAGCTGGATATGTCATATGCCACTATCCAGTTTTCAGGCAACAACGAAGGGTATACAGAGAAACATTGATGAAATACATGGTCAATAGCTAGGAAAAACCACACAACTATCCTCTTTACTCCATGCATTCTGAATTGGATTCTTTTATCCTGTATAACGATGGTGACATGGGAGATCAAAACCCTCAGCTGGCAGAAGATACATCTGGTCCAGATGAAGGCCAAGAAATCATTGAGGTAGCAAGGATGAAAAACGTGATAACTGAAGAATTACCGGCATATTTCTAGAGCATGTATTTTGATGGAGCAGTAAGCAAAGAAGGAGCCGGAGCAGGAGTTTGGCTGCATAATCACAGAAACAGGTATTCAGAAAACCATTCTTACAAATTAAATTTCCAATGCACTAACAATATTTCTAAGTATGAATCCTTGATGCTCGGTCTGAAGCTTTTGAAAAGAGTTGGTGCTAAACAAATTATGGTAAGAGGTGATTCTGAGTTGATAATCAAGAAAATCAAAGGTGAGTATGTTGCGAAACACCCATGTCTTAGAGCTTATAGGAATGATGTTCTTGATTCCCTTAGATGTTTCACTAAAGTTGACTTGCAGGTAATGCCGAGGGGACAAAAAATTTTGGCAGAGGGATTGGCTACGTCAGCGGCCACATGTAAGATTCCTTTCCGCTCGACTCGTCCATACACAGTAGAGGTGAAATGCAGACCAACCATTCCCAACAATATTAGGTATTGGAAAGTGTTTGGTAATGATGATCAAATCGAAGACTTTTTGCAGTGTAAAAATGAATTTGAATGTACAAATAAAGATTTAGAGAACGAGGATGAAAATGTAAATATATCTGATTTTGAAATTGATAGTGTAAAAAGCATAGATTCAAGAGAATTAGGTGATGATGAGATGGAGATTGATATTCTGCATTTGAAAAGTAACGTTTTACCTAGGGGCCTAGTTCCTTTAGAGGACTTGTTTGATTTTAACGACGTAGCCAAAAAACCAAAAATTGAAGCCAATGGACAAGAGGTAGAAGACTGTAATATAGGGACCAAAGAGAAACCCAGGATAGTTAAATTGTCTAAATCATTACCCTCTGAGCAAAAACTCAAATACATTGAGTTGTTCAAAGAATATTTGGATGTCTTTGCCTGGGGTTATGAGGATTTGAAAGCTTATGATACCAGCATCATACAACACAGGATTCCAATAAAGGAAGACCAAAAACCGTTCAGACAGAAACTTAGGAGGATAAATCCCAAGTTGCTCCCTCTGATAGAGAAGGAAATCAAAAAAATGTATGATGCCAAAATCATAGTCCCGTTGCATTTTTCTAAATGCGTCTCTAATTTGGTCCCTACACATAAGAAATCTGGGGAAATCAGGATTTGCATAGATTTCTGAAATTTGAATAAGGTCTCCCTGAAGGACAATTACCCTTTACTGAAAATGGACCACATCCTTCAAAGGGTGGTGGGATCTAGTCGAATCTCTTTGTTGGACGGGTTCTCAGGTTATAATCAGGTCCTAGTTCACCCAGATGACCAATACAAAACCGCTTTCACCACAACATGGGGCACTTTCATGTATGTGAAAATTCCTTTTGGTTTGATGAACGCTAGAGCCACTTTCTAGAGAGTGATGGATATCGACTTTGTGGAAGAATCGAGTAAGTTTATTATCGTCTATTTGGATGATGTAACTGTGTTTTCCTGATCTGATGACGAACACCTACGACACCTCAGACGAGTCTTCGAGAAATTTAGAAGGTTTCGGATTTGTTTAAATCCTAAGAAAATCCTTTTTGGACTAGAGGAAGGCAAACTGCTAGGACACATCATCTCCAAGGATGGAATCAAAATAGACCCTAGCAGAATTGAGGCCATACAAAAATTAGAACACCCAAGAAACATCAAAGAATTACAGTCTTTTATCGGAAGAATAAACTTTCTACGAAGATTCATTCCCAATCTGGTTGGGCTCCTCAGAAACATTACAAATATTTTAAAAAAGGATGTAAAAATAAAATGGGACACTGAGTCCAGACAGTCTTTCGAACAAGTCAAACGAGCACTCACAGAGGCCCCTATCTTGATCAGTCCTGATTTTTCTAAGGACTTCTATCCTTTTTCTTTCGCTTCCGAACATACTATAGTAGCGGTATTACTACAAAAGAACAGCGAAGGGTATGAACAGCCCATAGCTTTCTTTAGTAAAGCGTTAAGAGACATTGCTCTGAATTACAAGATAATGGAGAAACAAGCTTTTGCCTTGGTAAAAGCTATAAAATATTTTAGGGTCTAAATTCTCCATTCTCATACCATTGCATATGTTCCAAATGTGGTAGTAAAAGGCATTTTGACCCAGGACAATCCAGATGGAAGAAGAGGAAAATGGATTGCTGTCATTTTAGAATACGACATAGAGATTAAGCCTACGAAACTAATTAAAGGTCAAGGCCTTGCTAAATTAATGGTTGAATCAAATTTCCATGCTCTTGACATTAATTTTTTAGCTGCAACAGATGAAGAGGGCAAGATGCCGACTCCAAGCGTGAGAGAGGTATTTCTCAACTCTCCATGGTACACAGACCTTAGATTCGTTTTGCAAAATTTACAAGCTCCTCTGGTTTGACTAAGACTAAAGCTAGATTTTTGAAGTTGAAAGCCTTAAAATTCTGTATTCTAGAAGGCAATCTGTATTGGAAAGATCCTGGAGGTATTTTGTTAAATTGTTTATTAAAAGATGAAGCTGACAACGTGTTACAAGAATTTCATGCAGGAGAATGTGGTGGCCATCTGAACTGGAAGGTCACAGCCAACAAAATACTCAGAGATAGATTCTATTGGCCCACCATATTCGTCGATGTACATCATAAAGTGACTATGTGTCATCAATGTCAACTATTTGAAGAAAAAA
>JASDQU010503356.1:3497-23844 GCA_032191745.1 Picea mariana | reverse complement strand
AGAAAAAAGCAACTTCTTTTCTCAGGAAAAGTTCTTCTTCCTTCTCTCTTCAAGAACTTAGGCCACTGTGACCCCTCTAAAGGCAATAGATAGGTTTACATCATTAACGATCATAGGGATGATGAAAATAATGTGTAACAGGAAGGATGTTACGTATTTTTAGGACACGATCATTTGTTTTCTTTGTTCTCCCACACGGAAAAATCCACCTACCGACATGTATGCTTCTTTTCAATTGATTTATGTATGATGTTTTTTTTATTACATGCAATTGTGAGATATATTGTGAAGGTCCATATTATACAGGTCTCTTGTTCATTTCCTTCACTCATCAACATTTTTCACACATTCTACTTTTCTAGACAGATGTCATAGGGGACCCACAGAATCCCCATCGTTCCATACGCTTGCAAAATCTCCCTCCTATCCTAGGATGATTTCCTAGTTTCACCAACTCATCGGCTCAACCATCTCACACCCCTATGAGTGCTACTATTTTGGGATCAGCTTTGCTTGGTTCCACTTTACTTGGGTCCAATTTCCAAGGCCAACCATCCAATAGCTCTCCTTTACAAGGAAGTAGGGGATAGACTTCTTCTCAAGGAGAAAGTACAACCCCACCCAACCTCCCTCAAGGGTTAGGTACACAACTTTCTCACACCATGGCTGGAAATAATCCTCTAACACCACTCCACATGCCATATTTGGCCTCCCTCAACATATCGGATCTGAGTAGGCTCACAAATGATCTTATATTGCATGACCCCACATGGACTACAATGAACACCAAACTACCTTTAGACATTCCCAAATTTGAAGGAAAGGCGAGAGAAGACCTTGCCAACCATATCATGACCTTCCACTTATGGTTCTCTTCAAACAAAACCACAGATGAATCCATTCGCTTAAGGTTATTTCATCACACACTTACAGGTCCATCAACCAAGTGGTATGTGGATGAAAAATTAGGGTCCCATGTGACTTTTGAATCCTTGCCCAAAACATTTTTGACCTTCTTTCAACTACCAGTTCACCATGAAAATGGTCTATAACTGCTCTTTGATTTTAAACAAATCTCAGCCACACATATCACCAACCACATTCACGAATGGCATCGGCGACGTAGTTTATGAAAAGTAGAAACCACCAAAGAACAATTCCTTGATTGGTTTCTCAGATCACTCATCCCTCTCCTTTCCAAAGATGTGGTCTCCACCTTCCCCCAAGAAGAATAAGTAGACATCAACAAGTATCAACTATACGACCTCATTTATGCACAGTCAGGATATTTATACACAATACTACTTAACTCCCCGGGACCTATTCCATTCGGCCAGGAAAAACCTAGGATGTCTCACTCAGTGGATGGATTGATTGGTACCACAACACACCACAATGATATGTACATCCAACCACCACCTATGTACGATACACCCCAATATCCATCGATGTATGGAGGACCCCTTATTACCCTCCTTCCCCTTATTAGCAGCCATACCCCGTTGTCCTCCCTCCACCCATAAATGGACCCTCATCGACACTCATGATGCACCCGACTGTTCAACCAAGTTCTAGTACCCCCTCTACCTCAACTTACACCCTAAGCACTAATTAAAGCACTACGACTTCCTATGTACCCCACGTATCGTTGAGACAAAATAATTTGTATTTCCCATTTTCTGGTCCTCCATAGCCTATTTCTCCTCCATAAGGACAACCACATGTTGGGGTTAACTTTGTTCAACCCTCTCCCATTAAACAATTTAAAATTTTTGAACAACTGAATACAACAAATCTGGCCCATCAACCAAATAATGCCAAAAATAAAGGAAAAAAGCGAAACAATAATACCCTAGGACCTGGGGAAACAACCCCCAACATAACCAACCTGCTAAGGGATACTAGAATCAGGGGAACTAGAACCCCCAAGGGGGAAATAAAAAAAAACACAAAGGGAGGAACAACAAAAACCTCTGAAAGAACTTCCCTTGTACCCTTTTCAGTGAGCATGTTCATTATACTCACCATTGCCACCAAATATCCGACTTCAAATAGATGAAATATTCCATGAATGCACCACATTCAACAACGTCGCCTGCCCCTTAGCAGGCCCCACAACATTATTTGCAACAAAAACCCCTGGATGTATTGAAAAACCCTATTCCACACTAAGGTGTGATGAATATCTAGTAGGAGATGCATCCTTCCCCACCACAGATGGGACAGTATCAAAACCATGGGAATCCGACAGATCGCACTATCCTCCTCACTAGTGAAGAATAAATTCTTATGAAAATGTAAATTCGTCAATACAGTGCACCCCTTGAATATAATCCCACCACTTTGGAAGTAACTCTCGTTACAGTCAAACAACCTTTTAGGATTCCACGCCCTGACACTGAACCACCAATTCATATTCCTTGCATCCCATTATGATGGAATTTCAACAACCCTCAGGATAGGGAGGCACACATTATAGTTTGGTCGATGACTTGGTGCAATATCCTGCAGCCATGTCAATCTTGGAGGTCCTCCAAACCTGTCCCACTCAACAGAAATCATTTCTTTCCACCTTAGGGGCAGTCGACCCTACTGATACTAGACTGATCACATTTGATTTATATTGTGGGGAACCCCATCTCCCCACTTTGGTAGTTTTCTAGATGCTAGTCAAGATTTAGAACATCACAGTTCATCGATGTATCATCCCTGAAGGTGCATCCACATGCATCATGTTCAAAACAATATGGCAGAAACTTAGCTCCCCTAAGCTAATACCATTTGCCATCACTTTGAGAGCCTATGATGGATGACCATCCTCTCATGAAGGGCTCTTTCAAAATTTCCCCGTTGAACTCAGGGGAAAAGCCATTCTTATCAATATTGAAGTTATCGACGCTCCTCTCGATTACAACATCTTTTTTAGACGTAGATACATGTATTCTATGAATGTTGTGGCCTCTTTTGTGTTTCGAACGATGATGTTCCCCCAAAATGGGAAGATCATCACCATCGACCAAGTTTCACATTATGATCCTAAACATTCCTCCAACATCGATAACATCCTACCTATTGTCCACACTAATTCTGACACCTACCCACTGATAGAGATGGGTCCCAGAATTTTCAAGGACCCATCCTTGTTGGGGACATACCATGGAGCACCACCGCCCATACATTCCTCAGCACAAGTGTGTGTCATATCTCTTGATGGAAATGAAACTGGAGTTACCATTCTTCCCACAGAGGTTACTCCTACCTCAGGAATTACCCAAGAATCCTATGACACCACTTACTCTCGATTTCACCCTTCCTCGAGGGAAAATCCTGGTTTTGGAGAAAATTGGCCAAGCCATCACTCAAATCCCCTTCTTTTGCCCCCCACTGGGCATACAAGATTTTCAGGTATATGTAATTCTTACCCTCCCCAACATGGTGCCTTCCATTCTAGTATGGTATCTACACCCACCCACAATGGTCCCTCAACCATCCCTCCCTCCCCAAACAGAGGGAATCCCAATGTAGATTCCAGTACTAACTCCAACTGCACCACTCTCACCCCCACTTTCCAGCACCACTGCTACAACTGGGGGAAAACATAAGAAGAAAGAGCCCACTGCTCCACTTCCCCTTCAAGTTCAATCTCCTTGCGCACTATGTGAGAGAGAGGGACACCCACAAATAGATGTCCCTCTCTCCCCGAGTTACACAATTTGATCCAACTCACTCGAGAAAACACCTCGCTCACTACTTCCCTAAGCACACCTAGTACTACCACTTTGTTCCCTACTACAGGAAGTAAAGTGTTGTGAACCATATTCGCATGTGCCATTTGTTCAAAGTATGGCCACTACACTCATCATTTCCCCGTGCTACCTCAGTTTCGACAGATACTAATGGAAGTAGGCCAAATCTTTCAGCAATACCCCTCTCCACCCATGTCATCAAGTACCTAAGTCACTGACATCCATTATGTCACAACCTCAGTCAACAAATGGATTAGATTCCCTTGCTCTCTTTGTGAATCACTTGATCATTTCACATACTAGTGTCCTACAATCATTGAATACAAGCATCGTCAAATGGCCCTTATTCAAACTCCTCCAACCACCTCACTTCCTGTGATACAAGCTTTGATTCCCCCTACTCCCTCTCCAGACATTGTTCACATCACCTCCCTGGAACCTGAGACACTTCCCACCCCTCCATGGTTTATGGATAGACTGTCTGAGGATTTACCCCCAAATTGTCCCTACTCTGCGGTTCATTTCCCTCAGGAAATCTTACCCCCGCCCACGGTCCACAACCCACAGTGTATGAACATATGGTTTATGTCAAGCACACCATCACACCATGCTTGCGATAACCCCTCAATGTATTCATCACCTAAAGACAACTATATGATGACATTCACCAAGGTTACTCCCCCGTATCCCCTATATTCTCGCATTTTTTACTGCGATGACGATATCATAGAGGAGCTAACTACACCTGATTTCCCATGGAATGCACTCCATCATAGAGAAATCTTTCTCTCACAAGAAGCCTTCAGCCCTCCTAGTCAAGCCTCCATATGTGCAATAGAAACTAATGATTTTATCCCATCAAGGCACATAGACTGGTTCAACAACCCTATCCCAACCTCCAATGCTTTTGAAGAAGGAAACTGTTGTGCTGCTTATATGTTTAGTATAATGCACTCATTAATTATCAATCCAATATTTGTAATCAATAGAGTTACAAGACACCAGTAAGAAAGGTAATTCTAATGTCATGAGTATAGAACTATTCTAGATTATGTATGCTGGAAATAAAACAAACTAGCAAACCGAAATGCACTTTGGTTGTCTTTCATAGAGACTCTATCAACTCCATTATGGCACATGAAAGTATGAGATGGATTTCTTCTGACAGATCAAATCTGTTATATGACTCAGAGAATTAACTATGCAACCACACTTCTGAAAGGGAAATCACACATCAATCACCAAGACATAGCATGGGTAGTTCAATAGTCAATATACTGAGTATGTTGTGGCTCACAATGTGTTGTTGTAAACTTCACTAGTTATCCTTCAAATATGTCTGACTACTGCTGACAACATTCATGTCTATGAAACAAAATCAAATTCATAAAAATAGAGCATATGCAAAACAGAGTGAGTAAATCTCTCTAAACGATCATATAATTAAAATTCTAGTCTAAACTGTACTACTATCATCTGAAGGAATTAAAGCTTCAACTAATCTAACATTCACACTATTGAAAGAAAATGCTAATACTAATATACAAAGGTGCTGACCTTTGTTGGGTGGTGGGCCCTTTCTTCTTCAACAGGTCAACGATTAGAGTCTACAGTAAACTTGTTTTCAACCCACACATTATTCTCACTCAAAATTCAAAACATAGAATCAAACTATGTTAACAACTTAGCTCACATTCAATCATAGACGATCAAGGCATAGAGATAAATGACGTCCTTCTATTAATATTCACTCAGAATATGTTCTGCAATATATAATGCTGCTTCACATCTGTATTATGCTAACTCTCTACTACTTCCACCATCCTTGCCATGATTATTTAAACAGTCTTAGTCATGAAATAGAAGGAGGTGAAATCATTTGCAAATTAGTCAATTGTTAAATTTAATTATTCGGTTACATATTTCAAGCTTCATCCTCATGACACGAAGTGCATGAGGATGAAGCAACAACAAACTATCCTAACATAGCTTTGCTAAAACATTTATGATTCAATAAACACTCAACAGTTGTCTTGGGCACGATCTGGAGCTAAACTTGGTACATTCGGCTTCTTGAATTAGTACCGAATCATGACAGGTAGATGGTACTAGATATAAACAGTGCACAAATGGTGGTACCGGATCATGACAGTCCATGACCATTGGTACTAGATCACGACAGGTGAGATTCAGTACCAGATGTGCTTGGTACTGGATTCAGACAGTGGCAGTTTGGTGCAAAAGTATCATATAACTGAGCTAGTATAGGAAGGTTGGATTTATCTAGAGTACAAAGATTATACATGGAAAATTGAAGCATTAGTACATGAAACATTTAATCTCCTAGCTCAATAAACCACAAAATTGCATGAATTAATTATACTTTACTTCATGACCTTATCAATGGCTAATCGTACTATTCTTTGTCATTACACAAGCTTAGGTAATCCAAAAAGGTATAGATGAGTAAAATAGGGTAGTGGGGATGTCAATTTAGGGTCTCAACATTCCTCCATGCCAAAACCATTGCATGTCCTCATGCAATTGAAAACAAACCCAAAATTTTTCAAAACTTGAGACTGCATTCTTTACTGCTATGGATCAATGATGTTGATGGTTGAGGCCTCTTCTTTCAGCTCCCTTTTTATGACCCTAATGTATTGTAGGAGTCATAGTACCTTCTTGAGATTATTATAAGTCTCTTCATGGTCATCTTGAAGTTGTTGGTTATTTTCATTCAATTGCTTGTTTTCCTTTTTGATATACCTGTCCAATAGTTGGTATTCCTTCACTTCTTGTTTGAGTTCCTGATTTTGTTTTTGCAGTTCCTCAATATTTTTCTTCATCTGTTCTTTTGTTAATGTCCTTGTTGACTCAATTATTACTGGTTGGATGTATTCTCTTTCCTTGACTTCCTCCCTCATCCCACATAGAGTAATAATGGCTTGTTCCTCAGTCAAACTAGGGATGTCATTCTGGACTGATAAGTCTTCAGAAGGGGAGGTAAGATCGATTGGATCTTCCTGTGTATGAGGACTGACAACTTCTTTTCCTCTCTTCACCATGCTCCTTGAGGTTATTTTACAAGGAGGTACTAGATTAGGGGTGCTCACAGGCTTCCTTTTCTTCTTTTCTATTTGTGGAATGGTTATAGGGGATTGTTCTATAGACTGTTCACTTTTAGTTTCTGAGTTATTCTTCCCTTTCCTTATAGTTTTTGTCTTATGGATATTCTCCTCAGGTTATACTGTTGAAGTATCCTCTATTAATTTGGTTTTACCTTTTGATCTTTAACCTTTAAAAGTCTTATTGACTATGGAAGAGGGCCCTACTTGTTTACTACCTTTTTCGTGTTGGCTCACTATCCTGGATGATGTTGAAGCTACCTTATCCTTCTTGCCCTTTTTCTTCTGAGGTTCCTTATTTTTCTTTGAAGCATGCTGGGCTTCCTCCATAGTTTTTTTTTTTGTGGGAAGGTGTTGAGTGATAAGTATTTTCCAACTAATCCTCTGCTTCCTAATTTCATGTAAAACTAACATTTTAATAAGACCTTGATGGTAAATGCTAGTCTTCTTAGTTTTGGATAGGGATTTGAAACCTCTTACCATTTTTTTCAAACTCATCCATAGAAAATATGGGAAATCAATTTTAGGGCCTCCTTCAAAGTGTAATAGAAGCCTAAGATGATATATGAAGGTCACAACATACGTTCCCTCAGAAGTGAGGAATCGTTGAAGACTAGTAATCATTGGATGCTATTCTTCCTTGATATAGTTCCTAGGGATCCCCTTTTTCCAATCAGGGTGTTGATGGTCTTCTTTCAAAAATCATTGGCACATTTCCTTGTTGATTCCTAACCCTTTGAAGTATTTGTCTCCTCTGTTAGGTAATCTTGTGACCTCCCTTAAGGTTGCTTCATTTATTGTCAGTTGTAGATTGCCTATATGTGCAATCTCTCCATTGTAACCTTGAATAAATTCATGAGATATCTTCTCGTGCCAGCCTATGAATTTCTCCAAAAATGACATCCATCCCGAGCTAGCATACTTCTCTCGACATAGTTGGAATTCCTCGGTCTCTCTATAAATTTGGAAGACCGGTTCATGTCTACTTACAACCATCGTTATAAGTTGTGAGAAAAGGATCGAGTTGTAGTGCAAGGGTTTAGTCAATTGATGAGGGTAAGGGTTTGGTACCGGAGATCGTGGAGAGGAATAGGCTTGTAACTAGAGAAAGGTAATGACAAGGGAATATGGTGATGGTGTCGAAAATGCGAATGGTAAGTTTAAGTAAGGATGCCGCGAGGAAAATTTAAGACCAGATAAGCCATTTCATTTCTATCCATTAATGTAATGATGAGGACAAGACGTTGGGTGTCAAAGCATCATTTTGGGATAGGTGATTGGACTTCCGAGTGGTGAATTTGATGTTGGATCATGGTTCATGACACAAGATAAGTTCATGATTTGCTTAAGGGCGAAGTACATTCGTGGCCTATCATTACTATGCATGCTTCATATTCATGCTTTGATGTGATTTTTCCCTCAACCATTTTCGAGCACTTATGAGAGGATTGATTAAGTTTAGGCATATGGGTATGAGGGATAAGTGCATGGTTTTAATACTAAGGTCATAATATCTAGTATATATGTTCATACCTATTGTAGTTTTATGAGCAGAGGAAAATCAATACCATGTTACCTTTGCTTTTACCTTTGTATGGTCAATACCCATAGCATATGCGACTACTTGTAGATTGTCAGAATTCATCTTTTTAGGCTGGATTTTTCTGAAAGTTTGGTACTGGAATTTCATGTACTTCTTTATTCTTTGCTTATATTATTTTGTATTTGGTTTTGCAGGGTTGTAGGGTAATCATGATGGTTTCTGAAGGTAATATGTGATTTTGAAAAAGAGTTCTAAAGGAGCTCTTTGACCTTCCCCCATGTCAAGGATGTTGCATATCTATATGCAAGAAGATTCAACATTCTGTATCATAATGGAGAAAAGATGATAAGAGAAAAAGAAACCAAATCAAATTTCAGAAGTACATTTATCACCTAGCATATGATCATATGCCTGGAAATTGAAATTGTCTTTCTTTTGATGACTTATTGGCAAAGGTAGCATTCAACACTGAAAACAGGGGAGTTTTTATATGTTTTCCAGAAGAACAGATCCAATCCTAACTTGCTTCAGAGATTGACTATCATTAGATGTTATAGATAAATTTCATAGTATAAGTAGATTAGACACCCTAGTTAGGGCTCCACTCTTAAGAAGTTTCCTTCTTAGATAATGTAGGATTTAGATGCCAGAACTGTAAGTTGACTTAAGGTAATTCTCAAATGGACATTTTCTTGTAGTAATTGTGTTGCTTATTACTCTGGAGTTTGTATCTCATAAATGCCAATAGTGATCTTTGCTTTTTTTTTTTAGAAGACAAAAGTGAAATTTTCAATTAGACAAGTATAGATGAGACATTTCTCAACCAGAACCCACTGCCAGCAAGCCTATCCAGTACTCCGGTGGGGTAGTTGTGATAATTAGTGAGAGATACCTTCCCCAGGCAGAATGCCCCATTGCCAACAGGCCTGTTCAGTACCCTGATGGATTTTCCTAGTCATACCACAGACCGGTGCCCACTGCCAGCAGACCTATTCAGTATCCCAGTGGGTTAGTCTCTTAAACCCTTTTTCCATCGAAGGCTTCTTGTCCATAGTCACCTATTTTGGTTTTTATTAAAGAGTGTTTTGCACGGTGACAGGGGAGGATTTTCTGAGAACCTTTTTATAGGCTGGGATGGTATTGGGTTGGAAGGTATATTCTCTTCTTTGAATGTCTTTTAAAGATTTGTCTGAAGGAAAGATAAACTTTTTATGCACATTGTTTCCTTAGAGTGATCCAGATGTATAATTTTGTCTGAGTTTGTCCATAAGAGAATGACCTAAAGTTTCCTTAGGGTACTGATACATCCTCTTCCATAAAAGTTTTTCTAGTGTACCCATGATAGAGAGTGTTCATATACTCATATGTTACTCTTTAGTAAGATAATCCAATGAATACTATTGAAGTCTAGTTAGGGTGGGATAGATACTTGTAGGGTAATATATTTTTTTGTCCCTTTAATCATGCTGAAATACTGGATAAAAGCAACTTCTAGTTTTTGAAGCAGATTATGTTTCTTTGAACAATCATAGGTAAAGTTTGTGTCCCTCTTTTTTTAAGCAACAGAACCAAAATAAATTAAAATACTTCCTTTTAGTTAGCAACAGAACCAAAAGAAATTAAAATACTTCCCTTTAGTTGTCAACGAAACCAAAAGAAATTATTGCTTCACAAGGGCTGCCATTTGATGCTGCATTTGGCTTCTTGGCTCCAGCTTAAGTGGTTATTGCATGGCTTCATACTTTAGATTAGTTGACATAATATTTTGAAATATGCGTAGCATGCCTTGTTAATTAGGTAATGTGTCCTGAGAGTACCATATAAGGACAGACTTCTGGTACCGGACCAACACAGGACAACTGGTACTGGACTAGAACAGAATATTGTTGATTCCTACAAACTAATGTTTAGAAAGTTCATGAAGGATCAAACAAATTATAGAAATCTACTTAAAAAAAAAAATTGCGAAAGTAAAACAAAAGGAGGTAAGAATCTCTTGTTACCTTCAGCTTATTAACAGAATTCGATCCACACCTATGTACAAAAGTTTCTAATAAACCAATCAATCAATGTGGATCAGTAGGAGGGTCTCCTTCCTTATTGAACACCTGCATATCTGAATTCTGTAGTATACGAGTCAAAAATTCCTCTTTTGACAGGGGTTTGTTATAAATTCTCAACTGGTGACCATTCACAAGTAGTGGTGTCTGTTGTTTGTCAATTGTCTTTATCCTGATTGAACCATTATCATAGACAATGTCAATTTTGTAAGGTCCCATCCAACGAGTAGTTAACTTACCTTTGAAGTTATTGAATCCGATGTCATACAACAGGGCCCAATCTCCTTGTTGAATTTTTTTTTTTTTCAGATACTTTTCATGCCATTTTGTTCTCTGTTCTTGAATGAGGGTGGTTCTTTGAAGTGCTTCCTGCCTAATTTTGTCCAACTCATTAAGCTACAAGAGTCTTTGTTGCTGGGCTTCATCTAAGTTCATGCCAACTTGTACTACAGTCTTGAAGGTTTTGATATGAAATTCTATGGGAAAAAGCACCTACTTCCCATACACTAACTCATAGGGTGTATGTCCTGTTGTATTCCTATAGGTGATTCTATAAGCCCGTAAGGCTTCTAATAATCTGTCAGCCCAATCCTTGTGGTGTAGTTGTACTGTTTTGGTAAGAATGGACTCAATAACCTTGTTGGTAGACTCTACTTGTCCATTTGTCTGTGGATGGTAGGGTGTATATTTCTTGTGTTTGATTTGGTATTGCTATGTAATAGCTTTGACTTTGAGAGGTAAATTGAGTTCCCTGATCAGTCACAATTTCACGAGGTACACCAAATCTAGTAAAGATGTCATTAAAAAGGAAATCTACCACTGATTGTTCACTTGCAGCTGGTAAAGATTTTTCTTCAACCCATTTAGTCACATAGTCAGTGCATACAAGTATATACTTTTTCTTTTTAGATGCAGGGTTAATTGGCCCTACAAAATCTAATGCCCATTTCTCGAAAGGCTCAATAACTACTTGGTCTTGAAGTGGCATTTTCTCTCGTGCAGTAGGCTTACCCATTCGTTGGCATTCATCACAATTGGATACATAGGTTTTAACATCTCTAAAAATATGAGGCCAGTAATAACCAGATTGCAGAAATTTGTAAGCGGTCCTCTTGTCTGTGAAGTGGCCTCCACAAGGACCGTCATGGAAGGCTTGCAGAATATCATGAATTTCATCTTCCCTTACAAATCTCCTGATTACCAAATATGGTCTTATTTTATAGAGGCAATCATCGTGCCACATGTAGTTTGCACTTAGTTGAATTACTTTCTATTTTTCTCTAGGAGACAATTTCTGAGGCATCCTTCCTGTCACAAGATAGTTAGCTACATCTGCATACCAAGGAGTGAATGTAGAAATAGCAAACAAATTTTCATTAGGAAAGTTATCTTCTACTTGTGCATTATCTCCCAGATGAATCATTCTAGATAAGAAATCAACCACAAGATTATCCTTACCAGGTCTATCAATAATGTTGATATTAAACTCTTGCAATAATAAGAGCCATCTTGTAACTCTAGTATTTGTTACAGGTTTGTTCATTAAGAATTTGATGGTTGAATGATCAGTGCTTACAAAAGCTTCATATCCTGTAATATAGTGTCTAAATTTATTGATAGCATGGACTACAACTAGCAATTCGTTTTCCATGACCGTATAATTAACTTCAGCTTGAGATAGATTTTTACTGACAAAGTAAATAGCATAGGGCATTTGATTTTATCTTTGTCCAAGAATTGACCCAAGGGCCATGTCTGAGGCATCGGTATAGATATGAAATGGAAGGGACCAATTTGGTCCTTTTAATACAGGGGTAGTTGACAATTTCTGTTTTAGAATTTCAAAAGATATTTGGCATTCATCATCCAACTTAAATTCGGCTTCTTTAGATAATAACTTGAATAAAGGGGTAGCTAGGATTGTAAAATTTGGAATGAATCTTCTATAGTAGCCAACATGCCCTAAAAAGATGCGAACTTCCTTTTGTGAGGAAGGTATTTTGATTTGTGTAATAATATAATTTTTTTCCGGATCAACTCTCATTCCAGAACCAGAAATGTGATGTCCCAAAACAATACCTTCAGTGAGAATCATTTTTTACTTTTCATTGCTTAAGGAAATGTTTGTTTCCTTACACCTAATCAAGACTTTTTCTAGACTGGTCAAAGCTTGTTGGAAGTCTTGTCTATGGACTGTAAAGTCATCCATGTAGACTTCCATGCAATCATTGGTCAAGTCAGAGAAAATGGCTAGGACAACCCTTTGAAAAGTGGTTGGGACATTGAAAAGTCCAAAAGGGAGAACCCTATAGGCATAGGTACCCCATGGGTAGGTGAAAGTGGTCTTCTCCTGGTCTTCGGGTGCTATTTGTATTTGGTTATAACCACTAAACCTATCCAGGAACAAAAAATACTTATTTCCGGACAAGGTATCCAACACCTGATCAATAAATGGTAAGGGGAAATAATCCCTATGGGTGGCTTTGTTTAACTCCTAGAAGTCTACACATATCCTCCACTTACCATTTTTCTTGGGAACTATGACAAGTGGAGATACCCATTGACTATCTGAAATGGGGTATATGAGATTGGCTTGAAGGAGTTTTTACAATTCCTCTTTTACAATATCTTTAAGAGATGAATTCATCCTTTGCTGAGGCCATCTAACTGGTCTGATTTGGTCATTAGTGTATATATGATGTGTGCATGTGTCAGGGTGAATGCCTTTCATGTCTGCATAATCCCATGAAAAGGCATCAAATTGTCTTTGGAGCATTTCAATTACTTGCGTCTTTTGTTCTGGTTCCAAACTAGAGTTGATATACAAAGGTTTTCCTAGGATAATCTCAACAAGTTTAGTAGTTTCTTCCTTCTCTAAGGAAGCTGGTGATAAAGTATATAATTGAGTGATATCAAGATGCCAAGTTTGTTGAAATTCGGAACTGAAAATATGTGACAATTCTGCAGAAGACCACGGGTATTCAATGCAATTTGTGTCAGCCAAAAATAAACTTAAGACTTGTTCATCTGATTGTTCTTGCAATCCTCTTACTTGTTCAAGTGTTAACAGGGGTTTTATGCAATCTTCCTCTCCATAAGGGTTTTCTAACCAAATAGGTATTTGTTGTGTCGGTTGGGCAAGAGGGAAGAGAACAAGTTTTTGGCTATGTGTGCCATTAGATATAGTCATCTCACCAGACCGATAGTTGATAAAGGCATCTGTTGTGTCCAGCCAAGGGAGGCCAAGAACCATAGGGTGTCCTGGTTTGGAGGATGATTTAGAATAGATGACTAAAAAGTCTACTGGATATTCCCAGGAAGCCAGAGTGAGTGTGACATAATCTAGACTTCCTGTAAGGCTAATGACTGACTTATTTTCCAACTCTATCATGTTTTGGGTTGGTCTTAACTGGTTGATTTGGAGCTTTTGCATAGTGTCAAAAGGCATTACATTAATTGCTACACCCAAATAAATGAGTGTATTTGGTAGAGAAATACCATTAATTTCAACAGTGACTACTGGGTTTCCAGGGTCATTATATTTGTATGGAATTTCAGAAATAAATTCAAATAATTGTCCCACCACCTGAACAAGGGGAGGTTCCTTCTTCTTCCTTCCTAGTTTCTTGATGCAAATATCCCTTATGATTTTGGCGTATATGGGGATATCCTTAATGGCTTGCAACAGAGGCATTTTTATACATACATTTCGTAATTCATCTTTTATATCTCTGTGCATGGATAGGTCAAGTTTCTTCACTAATAGTCTTTCTGGGTAGGGTGGGAGATTAAATTGTTGGGGTGCTTGTACAGACTGAGAGGTGATTGGAATAGGAGGGGAGGTATCTTCTTCTACATGGGTGGTTTGAGTGTTTTATATCCTCAGAATGGTTATCAATTTCTTCCTGAATTATTACTGCAGGATTTGATTGGTTTACAATTTTCCCCGATCGTAGTTGAATTTCATAGGTGGGAAAGGTTTGAACTTCTATATTTTGCACTGGGTGGGTGGTTCGATTATTGGGGTTAGAGATTGGTTGGGCAGGGATTGTTGTTGGTTTTGAAGGGTTGTGGGCAGCTTGGTTTTGCTGTTGATTGGCATTTATAGGTGGTTGTTGTTGCTGGTTAGGGTTCAAGGGGGTTGTCAATTGTTGTTGTATAGGAGTTGGGAGTAAAGCTTGCATCTGTGGTGGGTTGAATCTAGTTAGTAATTGGGAAATGTTTGCAAGGTACTTTGGATATGTAGGATAAGAGGGATTTCCATACATAGGTCCCCTCCACCCTTGTTGCCAAGGTTGAGTTTGATCTTGCTGAGGTGTCCATTGTGGATAGGTCATTGGAGAAGGAACCCATTGTTGTTGTTGATATTGTGCATTAGGGTCATAAAATGTTTTGGGGTTTTGGGATCTCCAAGGTCTTCTGGAAGGGTATGGTTGTTCTTGTGAGACTCCTCCTCCCCTATACATGGCTTGTAGCTCAAGAAAATTTGAACACTCAGATGTGGGGTGTTCTAGTGTACACAGGCCACATATTTCTATGACATTTAATGGGCATTCTTTCTCACTATGCTTATTTAGACATCTATGACAAAATATTGCTAAAGCAACCTCTTATTCTTGTTTCTTTTTCAGTATTATAGTATCTAACTGGTTACTTATTGTGCTCAAGATGTCTATTTTAAAGTTTTCTAATAAGTTTCCTAACTCAGTTCTAGTGACAGTCCCTGAGCTTTGTTTTGTATTTCTGCTAAAAGGATCTCTTGGTCCTTTGCTTGTTTTAGCTTGTCCTCTTGAGTATCTTCTACAATAATCTGCAATATCTGCAAAAGGCTTTTGGTGTACATCTCCTGAACTCAATAATTTTAAAACTTCTATGCAGTCATCTCTAAGACTCTTCAAGAATATAGTTCTTACTACAACTGGGTCTATGGTGAATAGTTTTGATTTCTAATAGTTGTATAAGAACCTTTCTAAGTAGTCTTCAGGGCTTTCATATTCTATTTGTTGCATTTTAAAAATGTCATTTTCAGCATTATCCTTACAATAGTCTTAGTATTTCCGTAAAAATGTGCCTTTCATCTGATCCCAAGAGAAGATTGTATTTTCTCCTAAGCTCATGAACCATGTTAAGGCATAATCTTTCATTGTAGCAGGAAAGAGCTTAAGTTTTTGGGCATCGTATGCGTAGTTATAGATTCTACATAATATGTCAAACTTGAATAAAAATAAATCTAGATCTTCAGTTGACATACCTCTAAAAGTGGGTAACGATGATAGTGGGATATTTTTCATGCTGATGTTTCTGGAAATATCCAAGATTGGAAACCCAAAAGTCTTAGTCTTTGTGGTTGCATTTCCTTCTTCTTATGCCATTCCACTGATAGATGGTTCAAAATTTGGATTTTCTGTGTCTCCTAAATGTTCAGTAGATTCATGTTCTGCCTACCCCAATGTTGATTCTTCCATTTTAGGTTCTCCTTCTGGAGCCTCGCTGGCTCCTCTTGAATTTTCTCCTGGTGAAATATTTCCTACACCAGTGTCAATTGGATTAGTGGGGGGGGTTTGTTTTTGAATATTTAGAGCTTACAAATCTACCCTTGTTATCTCTATATCTATGCATAAAATGAAAATTTGATTCTTAACTGAATTGAAATCCTAATTCTATCTAGAAGGTAAGAAGGAAACCTGGCTTCGGAGAACCCCACTCTAGTGGCCGCGTGGCTCTTCACTCACATATTAAATGTTTTATCCTCCTCCCTCAAGCAGCCTTTAAAAGCATTCAAAATTTATGCAAACAATCTAAGCTAACAATTACTTCCTACCGTTTGCAACTCCCAGGCAACGGCACCAAAATGTTGTGCTACTTATATGTTTAGTATAATGCAATCATTAATTATCAATTCAGGATTTGTAATCAATAGAGTTACAAGACACCAGTAAGAAAGGTAATTCTAATGTCATGAGTATAGAACTATTATAAATTATATATGTTGGAAACAAAACAAACTAGCAAACCGAAATGCACTTTTGTTGTCTTTCACAGAGAGGTTATCTACTCCATTATGGCACATGCAAGTATGATATGGAGTTCTTCTAACAGATCAAATCTTCTATCTGACCCAGAGAATTAACTATGCAACCACAGTTCTGAAAGGGAAATCACACATCAATCATCAAGACATAGCATGGGTAGTTCAATAGTCAATATACTGAGTATGTTGTGGTTAACAATGTGTTGTTGTAAACTTCACTAGTTCTCCTTCAAATATGTCTGACTACTGCTACCAACATTCATGTCTATGAAACAAAATCAAATTCATAAAAACAGAGCATATGCAAAATAGAGTGAGTAAAGCTGTCTAAACGATCATATAATTAAAATTCTAGTCTAAACTGTACTGCTATCATCTGAAGGAATTAAAGCTTCAACTAATCCAACATTGACAGTATTGAAAGAAAATGATAATACTAATCTATGAAGGTGCTGACCTTTGTTGGGAGGTGGGCTCTTGCCACTTTAACAGGTCAGCAACTGGAGTCTACAGTAAACTTGTTTTCAACCCACACATTATTCTCACTCAAACTTCAAAACATAGAATCAAACTATGCTAACAACTTAGCTCACATTCAGTCATAGACGATCAAGGCATAGAGATAAATTACGTCCTTCTATTAATATTCACCCAGAATATATTCTATAATATATAACACTGCTTCACATCTGTATTATGCTAACTCTCTACTACTTCCACCATCCTTGCCATGACTATTTAAATAGTCTTAGTCATGAAACACAAGGAGGTGAAATTGTTTGCAAATCAGTCAATTGTTAAATTTAATTATTTGGCTACATATTTTAAGCTTCATCCTCATGACATGAAGTGCATGAGGATGAAGCAACAACAAACTATCCTAACATAGATTTTTGAAAACATTTATGATTCAATAAACACTCAACAGTTGTACTGGGTACGATCTGGAGCTAAACTTGGTACATTCAACTTCCTGAATTGGTATCGGATCATGACAGGTAGATGGTACCGGATCTGAAAAGTGCATGAATGGTGGTACCAGATCACGACAGTCCATGGCCGTTGGTATCGGATCGTGACAGGTGAGATTCAGTACCGGATGCGCTTAGTACTGGATTCAAACAGTGGCGGTCTAGTGCACAAGTACCTGATAGCTAAGCTAGTACAGGAAGGCTGGATTTATTTAGAGGACAAAGATTATACATGGAAAATGGAAGCATTAGTACATGAAACATTTAATCTCTTAGCTCAATAAACCACAAAAATGCATGAATTAATTATACTTTACCTCATGACCTTATCAATGTCTAATGGTAGTATTCTTTGTCATTAACCAAGCTTAGGTAAGCCAAAAAGGTATAGATGAGGAGTAAAATAGGGTAGTGGGGATGTCAATTTAGGGTCTCAATAGAAACATGGCCAACATTTCCCCCACTTTCAAAATTGACATTTCCATCAAACCAGGAATCATAGAGGAAATCACCATCGACGCCGCATGCTCCCCTGAGGAACTCACAACTTACAAAGCTATCTTTCAGGAATACCAGGACATTTTTTCCTAGTCATACACGGAGATGCCTGAACTTGATCCTTCTATTCTTGAGCATTGTATCGACACATGGAAAGATATCACCCCTATAGGTCAAAATAAACTCCCACTGCACCTATCGAAAGTAGCAGCTATCAAAGACAAAATTGAGAAATTACGCATTGTCGGGTTCATATA
The DNA here is from genome assembly GCA_032191745.1 of Picea mariana. Classification (NCBI taxonomy): domain Eukaryota; kingdom Viridiplantae; phylum Streptophyta; class Pinopsida; order Pinales; family Pinaceae; genus Picea; species Picea mariana. Next base: position 5,613 of record JASDQU010503356.1, on the reverse strand, counting down.
CCCCATCGCATACATGTCATGGGTTTCCAACCCTATCCCCGTTAACAAAAAATAGGGCACTATTCGCATTTGCACTGACTTTCACGATCTCAACAATGCTTGTCCCAAAGACAACTTCCCTACCCCTTTCATCGACCAAATTATCAATGAATGTTTAGGCCATGAGGCTGTGTCCTTCATGGATGGTTTCTCTGGCTACAATCAAATATAGATCCATCCAGCAGATCGATATAAAATGACATTCACTACCCCATGGGGTACTTTTACTTATCGTGTCATGCCTTTTGGACTCAAGAATGCTTGTGCGATGTTCCAATGGGCCATGACTTATGTTTTCCATGATCTCTCTCACATCATCCTTGCTTACTTGGAATAAATCATTGCTCGATCCAAGAAACAAATTCAACATCTAGATGACTTATGAGTTGTCTTTCAATAGTGTCGTCAGTACAATATCTGCTTGAATCCCCTCAAGTGTGTCTTTTGAATCACCGTCGGACGCCTCCTAGGGTTCATTGTTTCCTAACATGGCATCATAGTAGACCCCCTCAGGTTCCAATCCGTCACAAAAATTCCACCACCTCGAAATGTATGCCAACTGTAGAGCCTACAAGGTAAAGCCAACTTTTTGCGATGCTTTGTCCTAGATTATGCCACTTGCATGCATGGTTTCCTTCATTTATTGTGTCATGATATCCCATTTAGATGGGATGAACATGCCCAAATAAATTTTGATGATTTAAATGAGGCACTCTCCAACGCACCTTTGATTAGTCCACCTGACTATGATCATGACTACATCCTTTGCTTATCAACCTCAGCCATCTCAATAGCAGGAGGTCTCGTCCAACTAGGGGATGATGGCCACGAGAATTTAATTTACTACAATAGTAAAAACCTTTCAGGACCACCTCTGAAATACAATCATGAAGAGAAACTTTCCCTTACAACTATCCTCACAGTCTAAAAACTGTGTCATTATATCTTGCTGCGCACTACCAAAGTTGTGGCAGATTCCAACCCCATGTAGTACTTGCTAAGTCGATGAAAAATTAATGGAAAATTTTCTCGATGGATCGTCATCCTTCAGGAATACGACCTAGAGTTTTCAACTCCCCAAATAAAGAAAGCACTCATCCTCGCTGAACTCATCAAGACATTTCCCTCAGACGTTGTTACTTCACCCATCAATGTGGACTTTCATGATGAACACCTCTTCTACATCCCCTCAGATGACCCCTGGTATGGCGACCTTCTCATCTACCTTCATACACAAACGTTTGGGTCTCACCTCTCCTGAGATGATTTTCGATGCATTCGTCATCAGTCCCCTCGATATCTCCTTATAAGTGACATTTTGTATCGACGTGGGGTCAACACCATACCCCGTCGATGTTTGACCATCGACAAAGCAGATCGAGTCTTAAATGATTTCCATACGGCGCTTGCGGTGGCCACCTCTCATGGATTTCCACTACCCAGAAAATCATTTGATCCAGATACTTCTTTCCCACATTGTTCCACGACTGCATCCACACTGTGAAGTGATGTGATAAATGCCATTTTTATGTAAACAAAGCATGAGTGCCACCTTCTCTTCTACATCTAGTCATTGTTGTCGACCCCTTTTGTAAATGGGGCATAGACTTCATGACTTGCAATCCTCCATCTAGAAATGGACACAAGTACATCGTCATGGTCATCTATTAATTTACCAAACGGGTCGAAGATAGGCCCACCTTCAACAACACCGCTGACACTGTAGCACGTTTTTTCTTTAATCACATCATCTCCCACTTTGGAGTCCCACTATAGTTAGTCTCCGATCATGGGAAACACTTAGAGAATGAGATCTTCGTTAAATTCTCCCCAAGATTAGGATTATCCCATGAGTTCGCCTCCCCATACTACCCCCAGTCCAATGGATAGGTAGAGGCTATCAACAAGGTCCTCAAAACCATGTTGCAGTGCACTGTTAACAAACATAAGACCAACTGGCATCATATGTTGTTTTTAGCATTATGGGCTTATTGCATGGAAGTTAAAACTGCCACTGGTTTTACACCATTTCATCTCGTCCATGGGGTTGAAGCCACTCTCCCCATCGAGTGTGAAA
>JASDQU010503355.1:65040-82096 GCA_032191745.1 Picea mariana | reverse complement strand
TTTAATTGTAGTTTGGTCAAATGCTTGAGAGTTTATGACTTGGAGTTAGTGCTTACATGAGAACTAGTGAATGGAGTACCAGCTTAATGGTACTTATGCCAAATTTAGTGAAGATCCACATATAGTTAAACAAAGATAGCTCTCACACTTATATGAGAAGAAGAATTTTCTTATCACCTGCACCAAATACAATACTTCCCAAAACATCTCTACAAGGAGATCAAAGAAGTTGTACAAGCTGAAAACAAAACTATCCAAGTACACACCAAGGTTGGTTGATAAGGCTTATTTTCGAAACGAAATGAAAGTAGAGAAATTACAATGAAATACTCATGAAAATTGCCAAAAACAGAGAAATACAGCAACACTTGATCTCTATTAATGAAAGAATTGTAAAGAGACTGTAAAAATACAGAGTGCAAGACTCGCTAGAATGGTGGCAGCTTTATCTCTAAGAAGGGATGTGACGGATATGATCATTCGCCAGAAAATGATTACAATGAGGATCTGAAGGAATTTTTATGATAAACATGAATGCCAAAACCATAGACATCTAAAAACCTAACCCTAGGAGATGAAACGCCAAAAGTCATGTGGGCCCTGTTTGGGTAAGTTAGTACATTAACTTCCTGGGGTCATAACTTTTGCATACAATCTTCGTTTTAGATGCGTGATAGCCCATTGGAAAGGTATTTTCGAGAAATACGCATTATGCCATCAAAATTTGACTATGTCTATATTTTGACTATGGCGAGCCAAAAAAAAATTGTTTAGGGCCCCAAAACAGCCCTAGAAGTACAGCAAGATGTGTTGACATGAAAACATACAAAATAAGTCAGTTGGATTAGGTGGGAGGCCACCAGCATCCACCTGGAAGATGTGTAGGGTTGCAAACATCCCTGGAAGTGTAGAACCCACAATTACAAAGAAGTACAGAAGAACGTGTTGAACTAAAAACTAACAAGAGGAGACAGTTGGAACAGGTGGGAAGCCACCAATATCCACTTGGATCAATCCTCCCCCATTAGGAAGCAATGGTCTCTATTGAATTGAGTTCCCAGGGAAGAGGGGAAATCATTTTCTGAATCTGAAGCTTGGTGAGTGGTGTGCCTTGTTAGAGAAGTTGTGCTTCTTGGCTTGTGGAAGACTATCACAAACCTGTTGTTGGAGGGGTTGAATTTGTTCCACCAACCTATTGTCTCTGCATTGTGTAGGCACCATTGTAGGTGAAGAAACAATATCTTCTTTCTCTTCGACAATCTATTTTTGTTGGGTAGAAGGTGTTGAGGTTGCAGTGGTTGCAATGGTTGTAGTGGTATTATGTGCATCCTTTGAATAGACTGTGAAGAGGATGAATTTTGCAGTATAAGAGATTACCTTGCAGCATTTTTTTGGTGGAGTAGTACTTAGAACTACCTCTGGTATCCTATAGAGCTGACCTCCCAGAGTAATAATGACACTATGGGGTCTAGACTCATAGACAACATGACGTTTCCACATATATGGTTGGCCCAAAACAACATCACATACATCAAGAGGGGAAGCATCACACACTACCTCATCCTTGAAGGGGCGGATGCCATAGGACAGGCAACACTGATGGCTAACACGAAGATCTCATCCCTAATGAAGCCACCCAATGTTGTATGGTTGTGGGTGTGGTGTTGTCGACAACCCCAACTATTTGATGACCTTAGCTGAGATGAGGTTCTTTTGGTTGTCGTTGTCAACAATTAAATGCAATGGGGTCCCATTTACACACATATGTGAATGGAAGAGGTTCTCCCCCTCTTTAGGATCTACCGGTTCTTTTGGTTGAATTGTTGATGTCACGATAGTAGCAGTGGGGTTTGCGTCGATGATCTGTCTATTTTCAATATTTTTTGGATCAGATTCTGAATTAGGGTTTGACTCTATCTATTTAACCTCAACCACCAATGACTGTTTCGAGTGACATTCATCGATGTTGTGCCAAGGGATTTTGTGGAAGTCACACCACCTCCCAGTGTCATTCTTCGTCTTTACTTTACCCTTATTTTCATGTGTCTTGGACTAGTTGTCTAGAGGCTCTTAGTTAGGGTTGTTTTTACAATGCCTTGATTGTTGCATATTTGTAGACCTGAATTCCCATTTGTTCTAGTGCCTAAATTTCTGCTCGATTTTGATAGCATATCGATAGGAAACTCCCAATGATGAGATGTTTGTTAAATCCATTTTGGTTTGGATGTACCTATGTAGAGCCCCATGGTATTTTAGAATCAGATGCCACTCGAAGTCTTTGATACCCAGCTTGGTGCGCAAGGTATGGAAAGTATTTGTGAACTTCGGCACTATTTGGCTCTTCTCTTGTCGCAGTGTAGTCCATATCATGTACTGGTCTTCATAGTTATCAACATGATAGTATTGTTCTTTGACCGCATCCACAAAAATATCCCAAGTGGGATTGGCCCTATATATTCCAGATTCCTCTATGGAACTTTTCTCCAAGTAAGTTTCCCACCAATGTTTGACATGGGGGAGAGCCTTGAGGAGTGTGAAGGTGATCTTTTCCCTGTCAGAAAAAATTTGAACAGAGAAATAAACTTCTAATAGATTTAACCATTTTTCTAGGGCATCCGCATCTATCTGACCTTCAAATATGGGAATATCAAAATTAACTTATACCTTGAAGGGATAGGTTCCTCCAAAATGGTCACTTGATGAAGATGTGATTTTTTCTATCAGCAGGCATTGAAGGATGTGTGAAAAATTCTCCATCATTTTGTCCCTTTGTCGCACAAGAGCTTTCTCAAGCAACTAGTTAATATGATATTTTGCTCCGTCGTTTTTCTTTTCTACCACCATCGAGGGTTTCTTGGGTGTGCGAGAGTCATTGTCCTCAAGGGAGACAAGCTTGAGACCCAACTGGCTATACTCGAACCTTGTTGGGGACACGCATGGAAAAACGATCAAGAGAAGCCAACTCTGATACCGCTGATCTGAATTATTTTCGGAACGAAATGAAAGAAGATAAATTACAATGAAATACTCATGAAAATTGCTATAAACAAAGAAATACAACAATACTTGATTTCTATTAATGAAAGAATTGTAAAGATACTGTAAAAATACAGAGTGCAAGACTCGCTAGAATGGTGGTAGCTTTTTCTTTGAGAAGAGATGTGACAGCTATGCTCATTCACCAGAAGATGATTACAATGAGGCCCTAAAGGCCTTTTTATGATAAACATGAATGCCAAAACCATAGACATCCAAAAATCTCACCCTAGGAGATGAAATGCCAAAATTCATGTGGGCCCTGTTTGGATAAGTTAGTACATTAACTTCTCAGGGTCATAAATTTTTCATATGATCTATGTTTTATGCGCGTGATAGCTTGTTGGAAAGGTCTTTCTGAAAACTATGCATTATGCCATCAAACTCTAACTCCGTCTACAGTTTGACTATGGTGAGCCAAAAAAACATTGTTTAGGGCCCCAAAATGGCCCTGGAAGTACAGCAAGATGTGCTGACATGAAAACATACAAAATAAGCCAGTTGGATTAGGTGGGAGGCCACCAGTATTCACCTGGAAGATGTGTAGGGCTTCAGACAGCCCCGAAAGTGTAGAACCCACAATTACAAAGAAGTACAAAAGAACGTGTTGAACTAAAAACTGACAAGAGGAGCCAGTTGGAACAGGTGGATGGCCACCAATATCCACCTGGATCATTGGTTCACTTGTTGGATGGAAGCAATGACTTTGTTCATTCTCCTTTTGTGGAAATAATTATGTGATTTCCAAGTATAAAATAGATGCTTCAAATATTGGGTTGTTTATCCTTTCAGTTATGTCCATTCCTCCCAAAGAGTCAATAGCACTTACGTGATTTTGTGGTCCTCTTTATAGTTGGTTGGATTACTTGAATATTGTTAAATATAAACATAGCATTTCCATGTATAATAAGTGCATGAACAATTATGCTCCCAAAAACATTAACAGGAAGAACATATTATATAGTGATGGTCATCCACACACTCATGGAAATGTTTTGGTGTTCATAAATAGTTTTAGGTGCTCATTGTTTAATGAAAATTGATTTTTTGAGGAACACTCCAATAACAAAGAGTTATTTATGAAAAGGAAGGTATCCATATTTTTTGTTGTGCATGTCATATGTCATTAAATGTCTCTTGGTGACGAGTTGTTCATAAACTATAACTTTCATAGACCACCAACTACTCATCAAAGACAACATGGAATGGGACTACCTATAGACGTCACCTTGGGGTGTAAGAAAAATATCATTGAGCAATTGTATTTTTGGATTTTCAATGGAATTAATGTAAATCTATTGCTTAATTTGGCATTTGTTTTTTAAAGTGGTAAAGCATAATTACATATATAAAGAATCACTGGAAGAAATGGGTTAAGGAAAAGAGGGATTCAATCCAACCATAGGTTTCCCCACAATGACATGTCTTAGGTTGTCGAGTGTTGCCCCTGAAACGGTTTCATAGACAATTCTAGGCCATGTTTCATATTCTTTACCCATCCTTTTCCAAGTCATGCCCCATCATTTACAATCATAGTGGATGTCTATATGCATTTTCCTTGATTCCATCCATTAATGACAAATGGTGAAGTGTGCAATTGATCTTGGGCATGTATCTTTTACTCTTTACAATCAAGTGGGGCATAGTCTCTCTAAATAAACCAAAAAATAAAAATAGAGTAAAATAGAGTATATAAATTAAACTCAACAAAAACAAACCGCACCAATGGAAATTACACAAAAATATGCAAAACTACCAAAGCAAACCCTCAAACAAAGTATGTATGACAAAATTATTGGTTTTCAAAGTTGAAGTGTTTTTTGGTGCCTAATTAGTGACCATAAGCACTAAAAGGTGACAATGTCAATGAATCCATACATCCTTGTCATTGTATTTGTAGAGGGACATATTAACTAGTGATATGTCAACGAGGGTGACCCTACAAATATGATGTGCCACAATGACATAGTAGATGATGTTATATATCTCATCAGTGGATGTCATGGCAAGTCAAGTAAACATAGGGCATGGAAAGGCCAATCAATAGGTGACATGGACAGAAGGGATGTGGTAGAGAAAGTGATGAAAAAAACATTATATTGAAAATACAATGGCCAAAAAAGGTTTCGACAAACAAAAAAAATTATTGACATTGATGGAAAAAACTTCGCACACTTAGAAAATGGATGACCTATATTGACTGACACTTTTTAGGTAGATCCCTTCACATGGAAGGGGTTTCAAAAAAATGTAGGGAACCTACCCCCCACCCCTACCTTGACAAATTTAGCAAACTCTAATTCATTTTTATGCTCAGATTTCATTAAGAATGCACTAATATAGAGATACCACTCATTCAAATTACAACAAAGGAGTGTCTTGATCTACAAATTGAAATATCGAAAGCATAAAATGCTTGCATATATCTCTTCTTTAGGCCTTCTAGAAGACTCATATGGTGCATGCTCATGAAAGAAAATGGTTATATTGTTTTAAGCCCTAGACAAAGCCCCGTGATATGTATAAAACCCCTTATTATGCTCTAGATAATGAATTATTACATTTCTAGTAGGTCGACTAGAACCCTTCTTTGCACCCTTTCATTGTAATAGTAACCCCTTGTCTCTTATATATATATATATATATATATATATCAAGGAGATCTAGTATTAGGATCATCTTATCTCATCTCATATTGTTTTCTGAAGTTTATATCTTGTAAAGGTGGTTTCCCCTCGAAGTGGACTATATTTTATTGATTTCTTATCATTTTTAAGGCTTGGGTCATAACATTTGGTATCAAAGCTCAAGGTCTTGGGGTTTCGCTACTGCATCAGAGACATCGTGGAATTTTCGCTATAAGTTTTTGTATAAAACGTTTCAGAATAAACCTCTTGGAGGATATTTATCATACAAATCAAGGTAAGGCCTTACACTTTTAGAGATATATCATGTGTAAAACAGGGTTCTGGAATTATCCTGAATTTAGTCATCACGGAATTTTCACTATAAATAATTTTCTGTAACATTTCAGACCCTGAAATATGGATCATTTTCACAAAAATTATCAAGGCATTTGTGATAAAAATTTCATCTTCTGGATCATCCTAAGTTTGTAGATACACCCTATGGAAGATAGGGTATCTGACTAGTCCTATTGACTAGTCTCAAACAGGTGTTCTGGGTAAAACAGTAATAACGTATTCCTAGAGTAACCAAATTAAGTGAGACCAATTGCATTGGATAGTAGGCAGCCTGTAGTATCTCAGGTACAAATTTCAAAATTGTATATCAATTATTTTGTGTGGAGCACGCTATACAAGTGATATCTCTTGGAAAGGCCAAAAATCAGGAAGGTGTGGAGAAGTTACCATAACTTCCATTTGGCACATCCAATTTTGATCAAACCTGTGGCATTGGAGAAAATAAATTTTAGATTGTTATAGGTCAAAACTGCGGACTTGGAAGGACTAAAATTTTATAGATACACCAGAAGAAAGGTCAGCCAAGAGGAGAAACTCCAAATTAAGGTTTTTAAAGGTACATAACTTACAATTGGCATAATTATTTTTGTTTCGGGTGATTTAAAATTTGTGATGTATATAGAATAGAGGAGTATTATTATTATTACTCCATATGGGTCCCAAAAAGGTGACAACACCTATTAAACCTCCAGAAGTCTCATCTATGACTCAAGAAGAAAATGAGGACATACATAACATGTTGTCCAAATTGGAGGAACAAATTAAGCATGTGAGTGAAAAGTCTAATAATTGGGTAAACTCACAAAGACAAATTCAAGTAATGGAAGGAAAGATGGTTGGCATGGAAAAAAATATGGAGGGTATAAAAAACAAGATGGATGATATGGAAAATAAGATGGAAGAAAACAAGAATGACATAAAAAAAGAAATACAAAATTCCATGAAGGAAATGAAAAATATGTCTTCCCTGATATCTCAAGCTATAGATGGGAGATTCCCTAAAGGAGACATCAAAATGGAATGGAATCATGAAAATAAAGGTAGTACTCATGTTGAACAAACTGCCAATAATAATCCATTTAGTGATTCTAACTCTAATTGTGGAGTTAATTCTGGTGGGGGTCCTAAATTCAACTTTCCCAAAATTGAATTAAAGAAGTTTGATGGTACAGAGGTATTTACTTGGGTGAACCAAATAAAGCAATATTTTGAACTACATAATATTATGAACGATAAGAAAAGGATTCAAATAGCGACCTTGAACTTTGAAATAAAACCATATCAATGGTATCAATGGATAGTGAAAAGGCAAGCCCATTTATATCACTACACTTGGGGTCTATTTACAAGAGACTTAGAAGCACAATATGGGAAAGTTTGGGAACAATATTACTTCAGTCAATTGACAAGAATCAAATAGTTAGGTGATATTGAAGAATATAATTTATAATTCCTAGTGCTGGCCACAAGGGTGGATAACCTAAGTGATGAACACTTGATGGAAGATTACATGGGTGGATTAAAAGAAGACATTAAACATGAACTTTTCTTAAGACAACCTACAAGTATTATGGAAGCTATTCAAAATTTTCGTCATATTCATGCCAAAAATAAGGCTACACACAAGTATAGCGTTGGAGGCAAAGATCATTTTGGGGGTCATAAGACAACCATATCTCAACCAACAAGGTTGACACCTCGGCAAATGGATGAAAGAAGAGCAAAAGGACTATGTTTTAATTGTGACATCAAGTACAATAAAGGGCATAAATGTGGTGAGAATAAATTATTCTACATAGACTGTGAAGAGGAAGAAGATAGTTTACCTAAACCAATACAGTTGACACCTCAAAAAATGGATGAAAGAAGAGAAAAAGGACTATGTTTCAATTGTGACAGCAAGTAAAGTAAGGGGCATAAATGCGGTGAAAATAAATTATTCTACATAGACTGTGAAGAGGAAGAAGATCAAGAATTGGAACCATCACAAGACCCAAATCTAGAAGAGACTACTCCAACAATATCGTGTCATGCTTTGGCCGGTATCACTACTCCACAAACCCTCAATATACAAAGATACATCAAAAAGAAAAAAGTAACAATATTGGTTGATTCAGGTAGCACCCATAATTTCATCAATTACAAATTAGCAAAAGGTCTCAATTGTTTTGTATATCCTGCACCAGAGTTTCAAGTAATGATTGCAAGTGGAGGTACCATAAATTGTTCAGGGAAATGTCATAGTATTAATCTCAACATGGGGGAGTATTTTCTAGATAGACCCATGATTTTCATCCAAATGGGGGGTGTTGATGTTGTATTAGGGGTCCAATGGTTTCAATCATTGGGAATAGTATTTTAAAAATATTTTTATGAGATGTTCCTCAAATGGAAAGGAAATTGATCTTAGTGGTATCCAAGGGAAACCCTCTAAAGTGATAAGCTTTAATAGCATGGAAAAATTACTAAAAAAGGGACACCATGGTGTAATTGCACAATTGTGCTCACTTGATTTTCAAACATCTATAGCCCTGACTCCATCAGATCTCCAAATAATTATCAACAATCATTCCAAGGTATTTGGTGAAATTCCTTAGGGTCTTCCACCTACCTGAGACCATGACCATGCTACTCATTTGCATCCAGGAAGTGTACTAACTAACATTAGGCCTTACTGGTATCCATATGCATAGAAGAGTGAGATTGAATGCATGATCCAGGAAATGTTAGAGGTTGGCATCATTCAACATAGCCAAAGTTCTTTCTCTTCACCAGTGGTGTTGGTTACAAAAAAAAGATGGCTCATGGTGTATGTGTCCAAATTATAGACAACTCAACAAAATTACCATCAAAGATAAGTTTCATATCCCTGTCATTGATGAATTATTAGATGAATTACATGGAGAAAAATTATTTACTAAGTTGGATCTTCATTCAAGATATCATCAAATCAGAATGAGACAGAAAGACATTCCTAAAACAGCTTTTAGAAAACATGAAGGTCATTATGAATTTTTGGTTATGTCATTTGGACTGACTAATGCACTGTCAACATTTCAAAGCTTGATGAATTCTATTTTCAAGCACTTCCTTATAAAATTTGTGTTAGTGTTTTTTGTTAACATACTAATCTACAGCAAATCTTGGGAAGAGCATGTACAACATGTTGACAAAGTATTACAACTATTGGAAGAGCAACAACTTTATGCAAATCCTTCCAAGTGTGCCTTTGGGGTTCAAGAAGTGGAATATTTGGGTCATATTGTATTTCATGAAGGTGTAAAAGTGGACCCTAACAAAATTAAAGCTATAAGGGAATGGCCAATTCCCAAAACCTTGAAGAAACTTAGAGGATTCTTAGGATTGACAGGCTATTACCGTAAGTTTGTCAAGAAATATGGTCAAATAGAAGCACCTCTAACAACATTATTAAATAAGGAAGCATTTTCTTGGAAAGAAGAAGCAACCAAATCTTTTGAAAAACTTAAGGGGGCTATGTGTACAACTCCCATCTTGAGCACACCTGACTTCACAAAAACATTTATTGTGGAGTGTGATGCCTCGGGCCATGGAATTGGTGTAGTTTTAATGCAAGAAGGAAGGCACATTGCCTTTGAAAGAAGACAACTTAAAGGAAAAAAATTAGTCAAACCCATTTATGAAAAAGAAATGTTGGCCATAATACATGCAGTTCAGAAATGGTGCCCCTACCTAATAGGAAGACACTTCAAGGTCAAAACAGATCATGACAGTTTGAAGTACTTTTTGGAGCAATGATTATCTTCAGAAGAGAAACAAAAATGGGTTACAAAGATGTTGGGTTATGACTTTGAGATTATATACAAAAAAGGAAAACATAATGTTGTAGCAGATGCCCTTTTCAGGAAATAAGAAGAAACAAAAGGTTCACTATGCGTTATTTATAGTCCGCAATTGGATTGGGTGGAAGAAGAAAGGAGAGAATGGAATCAAGATCAAGAGGTATGCAAGATCATTCAAAAACTACATGAAGACCCCAATTCAGTAGAAAAGTTTGTATGGAAGAATGATTTTCTATAGTATCACAATCGCCTATACTTATGTAAGAATTCCCAACTCAAACAGAAGATCTATCTGGAATTGCACACTTCTTCTGTAGGGGGACATTCGGGATTCTTGAAAACATACCACAGGGTCAAGAGGGATTTTTTCTGGGAAGGTCTTAAAAATGACGTTCAAAAGTTTGCCTCTGAATTTCTGGTCTGCCAACATAATAAGGGAGAGACAATCAAGTCTACGGGTCTCCTACAACCATTATCCATACAAAGCCAACATTGGGAAGAAGTTTCCATGGATTTTATTACAAGTTTACCAAAATCAAAAGGAAAGACCATCATCATGGTGGTAGTGGATCGACTAACAAAGTATGCCCATTTTTTCTCTCTTTCTCATCCTTTTAAAGCAACAACAGTAGCAACAACATTCATGGAAACAGTTCAAAAACTACATGGAGTCCCCAAGATTATTGTAAGTGACAGAGACCCAATTTTCACGGGAAATTTTTGGACTGGATTATTTTCTTGTTTTGGTACTCATTTGGCTCATAGTTCATCTTACCACCCTCAATCTAATGGGAAAACTGAGATTGTGAATAAATGTTTAGAAGTATATCTTCATTGTTTTGCATCTGATAAACAGACACAATGGGTCAAGTGGTTTCCCTTAGCAGAATGGTGGTACAACACATCCTTCCATACTTCATCAAAAATGTCCCCATTTCTAGCACTTTATGGATATCATCCTCCATCCATCACATCACCCTTGAAAGGGAATACAAAGGTTCAAGCAGTGGAGGACCACATAGGGAACCAACAAGAGGTCCTAAAACTGTTGAAGGACAACTTGGTTATGGCACAAAATAGGATGAAAAAACAAGTAGATCAACATCGCAGGGAAAGGGAATTTGAGGTGGGGGGTTGGGTAACTCTAAGGCTACAACCATACAAACAAATGTCCTTAAAGCAACAAAATAAGGACAATAAACTAGAACCCAAATATTATGGACCCTATAAGGTTTTGCAAAGGATTGGAAGTGTGGCTTACAAATTGGAGTTGCCTCCATCTTCACTTGTACATCCAGTATTCCATGTTTCTTGCTTAAAGAAGGTCATCGAAAACAAGATCCCAGCCCAAACAAGTTTACTAAAGCTCAATGAAGAAGGGAAAATCATACTAGAGCCAGAAACAATCCTTGAAATGAGAATTAAGCAGCTGATAAATTGAGCAATTACATAATACCTCGTCAAATGGAAGAACCTACTAGTGGAAGAGGCGACATGGGAAGATGAGTTCTTCATGCAGAAGCATCTGTGGTTAGAAAAGTGTTGAGGACAACACTTATTTGAAGGGGACTGGCATGTTAAGCCCTAGACAAAGTCCCATGATATGTATAAAACCCCTTATTATGCCCTAGATAATGAATTATTACATTTCTAGTAGGTTGGTTAGAACCCTTCTTTGCACCCTTTCAATCTGATTGTAACCCCTTGTCTCCTATATATATCAAGGAGATATAGTATTAGGATTGTCTTATCGCATCTCATATTGTGTTCTAAAGTTTATATCTTGTAGAGGAGGTTTCCCCCTCGAAGAGGACTGAATTTTTTTGATTTCTTATCATTTTTAAGGCTTGGGTCATAACATATTGTTATAAATCAAGCCACCAATATTCCTAGATACAAGAACCATCAATCTTCAGAAAAGGCTCATTTTGACTCAAACCAAAGACCTACAAAATTTGCCCAACCTACAATAAAATAAGATGGGACACTTAAATGGATAAAAATCTTTGTTTTTGGGTAGATTTCCCCTAGCCACAACCCAAAAAAAAACATTTTAGGTGAATTTCCCTCACTCCTACCACTAATGGAGGATATTATTTAAACTCCAATACCATGTGTTAAAGTAAAATAAGAATAAGGATCATATTGTGGTGATCTCATGTCAAGAAAATAGAAACAAGAAAAATCAAGAAGACGATAAATATCAAAATAGACTATTTATTCATTATGCACAAAAAATCTCTCCTGGGCATCATTGATACATACTAAGATGGGAATCATACAATTAAATAGACTACTAAGTGGTATTTAAAGTCGATGAAGATAGGTGGCCCAACTAAGTGGTAGGTAAGGTAAATGACAATAAATGGCCTAGCTAAGTGGCATGTAAGGCAGATGAAGATGCATGACCCAACTAAGTGGTAGGTAAGGTAGTGGTAGGTAAGGTAGATGAAGATACATGACCCACTAAGTGGTAGACGGTCATAAACCATTAAGATGCAAACATATGGGTTATCAATCAATATGAAATTGAGCACACTTATTATGATATATACATATGAAATACTACACATTAAATTGCATGACCTAACACATTATACTAATAAAAATAGTAATTAAACTTATTTCGATAAGTTGAAAAAACTTAATCTTAATTAAATGATTATACATTATATTACATGACTCACTAAACACATAATACCAATAAAAATAATAACTAAATTATTTTGATCAATTGAATAAGCCTGGCCTTAATTAATTAATTTTAAACATGAATTAATATATATTTATTTTTTTACCTAACTTTATATTCTAAACACTCTATATGGATTTCAATTGTGTTCTAGCCTCTATTCAATTTGTATTTTGATCTTTTCAATTTTAGAATATGACATAGAATGCAACACTATCTTTTTAATTTTAATAAAATAATTTATTATTTTTATAATAAAAAAAAATTAATAAAATTATAATGTTTATATTAAAAAAAATAATATTTATAATAAAAAATAAAAAAATAAAATACTATAAAATTATAATGTTTATTTTTTACCTAACTTTATATTCTAAACATTCTATATGGATTTCAATTRTATTCTAGCCTTTATTCAATTTGTATTTTGATCTTTTCAATTTTAGAATATGACATAGAATGCAACATTATCTTTTTAATTTTAATAAAATAATTTACTATTTTTATAATAAAAAAAAATTAATAAAATTATAATGTTTATATTTTACTATACTTACGAATTGACATAATGATAAAATTTAAATAAATTAAAAATACAAATGCTTTTTTTTTATTTATATATTTACCATGACATAACAATAAAATTAAAAATACACAATTGAATATGTTTTAAGTATTCATTCATTAAAAAGAAATAGTACAAGAAAAATTAACAACGTACATTCATTAAAAAGAGCTACATGTAGAGAAATCCTAGGAAATACAATTCCACGCCACTTCGCGGAACACAATTGAATTTTATAATGCAAAATAACCCTCGCCAAAGAATTTGGGGTGCACCTCATCCTAATCAAGTGGATATTTGCACATATTTTTTATATTTTTTATGTTTTTCTCAGCAATTTTTTTACAATATATAATTTTCAAATGACTATCTTCCATTTATATCATGTTAGATTATTGGGAGGGGGGTGAATCAGTGATAGCATAATTATAATCTTTTTTTTTCAAATGTTAAATCAATGTAGAATTATTATCCAATAATGAGAAATAAGAAATAAACAATCACACACATACATAGTACACCAGTGTTTTACGTGGAAACCCAAATCGGGAAAAAACCACAAAATGTTTTTTCTTATATGTCTTAAAGAATTACATTCATTGGAAGCACCAACTTCCTTTTTTTTCCAACTGCAACTGGAAGGAGGCTCCAACCCCCTAGTTTCTCAGGCTACAACCTAAGGGAAGCTCCAACTCCCAAATTCTCTAACTACAACCAGAAGGAGGCTACAACCCCCTATGTTCTCCAGCTACAACCAGAAGGTGGCTACAACCACCTGTCCTTGCCCCGTCCAACCACCCTGAAGTATAAGTAGAATGATGGAACCATTGTCAACCTGTTACTATGAGATATACTATTGTACAACTGTATCAACCTGTACCACTGCCATGTATCCAATCTGTACAATTGCCCTGTAATAAAACCATACCTGAACTAAACATGTATCTACAAAAATACAATAGATACGCGACCTGTAGTTTTGTAGCCCGTGTATGTACGTGCCCTATATGTTATGCAACCCGCATATGTACGTGCCCTAACTATTATGCAGCCTGTGTATGCCTTCCAGAACTAGGGTTTCCTTTCACTTGAAAACTTTTGACCCTCTGTAACTTATTTCACATAGATCTGTAACCTATCACTGTATCCAGACTGTAACTGTACCCTGTGCATGCATCCTCATACATAACCTCTACTCAAGGCAAGTACGTCTCTCTTTAGTCATGTGCCATATAGGTATGTGTAATCATGAACAAGTATAATATCCCTCACATGATCTTAGTCATCAACCCCTTTCTAATATTCAACTTCTCGATACATCAATAAATACAAGATCTCAACCATGTACCATAAAAACTCTTAGCCATATGCCAAGAAATACAAGATGTGCCTCAACAAGAAGTATCAATGATAAATATACCAGCATTGTATTTCTATAGATCTGACTTATACAGAAGATCCCATGTAGCCACTAGTCTGTCTAGGGAGAATCTTCAAATCTCCATTGTCATTCCTCATGCATACATCAAAATCCAACTATTCATAGAAATAAGACATACATTTTGAACCAATGGATGGATCTGATGTCTCTAAACACTCTAGACCTTCCTGGGAGCTTGATCTCAGAATCTAGAACCTCTGCACTTTCATCTTCTCAAGTTTCATGGCTTCATCAACATGTACTCACCCTATACACAGCCAGCCCGCGTATGTATGCACCCTATACATAGACAGACTATGTATGTACGCACCCTATACACAGACAGCCCCTATATGCCTCAGAAAATAGGGTTTTCTATGAATCCGAGAATTTCTCCGTCAACCTTTCGTGCTACCTCAGACGTTCGCCACTTCCGATGTATCCACAAGTATTTACAAGAATCTTTACACAAGAAAATAGATATACAATATGTACAAGTGTGTTCTTAATGAGTGAGCTTTGCCTCTTATTTATATCTTCATGTAGCATTACACTTTCCTTATTTTAGGGCTTCTTCATTTAAAATAAATTCTTTTGCAAAGCATTTGACCCTTGGGGGCTTCTATAAGACTCATGAGGGGTTCTCCAACTTCATATGGTCATAACTCGCTGACCATGAGGAGTTATGTGACGTTCCACATACCACCAGAAATGGCATGACAAACACTATCCATCTAGGATAGTTTCACTAACAAATTCACTGTCCTTCATCTCATTATTCCACAATTAAGCATGGGTTCTCTCATTCCACAAAGCGTCTTCCCATGAGGTCTTTCACCATAAGGGGACCACTTTGGAGTTCATTCATATTTACTTCTTATCAACCATGAAAAAAAAATAATGAGTCATCTTTACATCAAACAATCTTGGGTCCATTACCCAAACCTTTTTGCTACGGGGCTTTCTTCAAGGGTTGAAATCAATGACAACCAACCTTAATCAACAATCTCTCCCTTTGGCATTGATGGCAACACTCTGATGAAACACTGAAATCATATCACTCATGCTCCCCCTGGAACCATGCCTCTGTCCTTTGCATCTGATAAATCTACTCCCCCTAGAACCATGCCTCTGTCCTCTGCATCTGCTAAATCTTCTCCCCTTTGAACCATGCCTCTATTCTCTGCATCTGATAGATATCTCCCCCTTTGTCATCAATGGCAACGGTATCTTTCCATCCGGGGATGATCCCCCTGAATGAATTGTCCTCTTGTGGTGCTTCCTCGTGTATATCTAAGACATATAAGATAAGCATTCAAAAATCATTCATTTTGGAGTAGAAATAAGTCCAAGTCTTTGGCGAAGATATTCAAAGGCTTCCCGTGGAAGTGGTTTTGTAAAGATATCTGCCACTTGTTCTTTTGTGCCCAGATACTCAACTCTGATATTCTTTTCTGCAACCTTCTCCCGTAGAAAATGTTACTTGATTGGAATGTGCTTCGTCTTGGAGTGCATCATCGAGTTTTTTGAGATACTAATGGCGCTTGTATTATCACAATAGATTGGAATGGGATCATCATACTCAACCTGTATATCTTTCAAAGTTTGTTTCATCCAAAGAACCTGTGTACAACATGATGTTGTTGCAATATACTCTGCCTCAGATGTAGATAAAGATATTGATGATTGTTTCTTTCTTATCCATGATACTAAACACTCACCCAAGTAGAACGTTGTTCCACTGGTGCTTCGTCGGTCATCAATACAACCTACCCAATCTACATCTGTGTAGGCAATAAGTGATAGATCCTTTCCTTTTGGATACCATAATCCAAACTCGTATGTTCCTTTGAGATATCTGAAAATCCTCTTCATTGCTAATACATGTGATTCCTTTGGTGTTGCTTGAAATCGTTCCACTTGTCCAACTACCTGCATTACATATGGTCTGGAAGTTGTCACATATAGTAGGTTGTCAATCATTGACATGTATTGTCTTTGATCTGTAGACTTCGAATCATCATCTTTGCTCAACTTGCAACTGGTTTGCATGGGAGTGATAACTGGTTTGCAATCTTCCATTCTGAACTTCTTTAGCATTTCTATGATATACTTGGTTTGAGAAATAAAAATTCCTTGGTTGCTTTGATGTATCTGAAGTCCCAAAAAGAAGGATAGTTCTTCAAGTAACAACATTTCAAATTCATTTTGCATATCTTTTGCAAATTTATGGCTTAACCTGTCATTATCACTACCAAAAATAATATCATCAACATAAAATTCAATTAATAAAATATTACCTTGACTTACCTTGATGTAGAGGTTGTTGTATGCACTTCCTTTTCTGAACCCTGCCTGTTGTAGATACTTATCCAGTCTAGAGTACCATGCTCTAGAAGCCTGTTTTAGACCATACAGGGCCTTCTTTAATTTACACACATAATCTGTGTTCTCTGACAACTGAAATACTTCTGGTTGTTCAATGTAGACTTATTCTTCAAGTTCCCCATTTAGAAAAGATGATTTTACATCCATCTA
>JASDQU010503355.1:51877-63068 GCA_032191745.1 Picea mariana | reverse complement strand
TGTGTATGACTCTCAAAGTTGTTATTGTTCCTGTTGTTAGCTCTGGAATTTACAGCTTTATGTCCAAAATTATTACATGCATAACATAAACCAAAAAATATAGTTTGATACCTGGGAGTTGAAGATCTTCTGAAAGGATGTGCTCTTCTGAATCCTTCTTCTTCTTGAGGCCTATCTGTCTGTTGTTGATTCTAAAATCTGAATCTTATCGGTGGATGAGTGTCCCTGTAATCTTCCTTTTATATCTTCCTATCCCCTTTGATCGTTTCTGCATAGCCTTTTGGATTTGTTTCTTGCTCTGTTGTTTTGGAGCTTGATCTCTTTTCTGTCTGATTGTATCCAAGTCCAGATTTGTCAAGATGAGATTTTTTACTACTAATAATGTCATCCAAAACTTTTGAGCTATTCTGCATATTTTTCTTTTGAATATCATTTCTTAGTGTGACAATCTATGCTTCCAAGTTTCCAATGATCTTGTCATTTTCTTCTTGTTGTTCTTTGGGTTCTTCTTCAATTATTTTATCTTCTTCTATTTGAACCTTCAATTTTGTGATCATTTGTTCTAGTTCTCGAGTGTTCTTTTTCTTGTCTAGTTCTGCTTGTAATTTCTTGTTTTTCTTCTTTTCTCTTCTGATAACTTCTATGGCACATATTAATTCTTCTCGATAGTCAACTTTTGTCTCTTCAATTTATTCTTCATATGCTTCTTCATATTCTTCTTCAGAGTCTTGTTTATCAGAGTCTTCTACTGCCATGAATAGAACTCTTCCTATTTCATTGTCACTGACTTCATCTTCATCTAATGATGTATGTCTTCTTTGGTGCAAAATATTTTCTTGAAAACTTTATTTGTAGTTCTTTTACCTTTATATGTGTGTTTGTCTTTTGAGTAAACTTCATCATTTCTCTTTTTCTTATGAGGACATTTGTTAAAAAAATGACCAATACCATCACAATTAAAACAAATTAAAGGAAGCTTACCTCTATACCTACCATTGGTTCCCTTGTTTAGTCTTTTGATGAAGTTGGTCACTTCTTCATCATCATCTTCCGAGACGTCGTTGTTGTTGTTATATTCTTCTTGTTTCTTTTTCTTCTTCTTTGATATTTTGGATGCTTTGAAGGCTGCTTCTTTTACATCTAGATTTTTCTGTTCAGTTCTCATTTCATATGCTGTGAAGATTACATGCAGTTCATCCATGCTTATTGAGTTTAGATCTGATCTTTCTTCTAGTACTGACATCTTAGGGTTGAATCTCATAGGAAGAGATCTTGGTACTTTTTGAACAATTACAGATTCTTTGATTTCTTCTCCCAATCCTATGATTGCATTCATTGTTTCATCGACTCGTAAGAAGTAGGCTGCAATATTCTCATCTTCCTTCATTTTTAGTTGTTCGAACTGGCCTCGCTTTATTGCTTTGACTTTTGTATCTCCTTCATATATTTTTTGAAGCTTGTCCCAAATCTCTTTAGTGGATTTACAATGTGCAACTTTGGTGAATATCGTATCACTGAGACCATTCAAAAGTGCATTTGTAGCTTTGGAATTATTCTCACCGAGTTTCATTTCTTTGTCATTTGTTGGTGGAACTGTCGGTGTTGTGTATCCATCTACAATTGATTACCAAACTTGAAATCCTTGTGCATGTATATATGTCTTCATCCTTATTCTCCAAAGAGCATACATTTGTCCATAAAACTGTGGTATTCCATTTTTATACAAGTTGGTATTTTCCATGATCTACCTTTCAGTGGTTAAACTGATTTTTGAAGGAATCTGCTCTGATACCAATTGTTAGATTACTGAGAAGGGGGGTGAATCAGTTTTAGTGTAATTATAATCCTTTTTCTTCAGATGTTAAATCAATGTAAAAGTATTATCCAATAATGAGAAATAAGAAATAAACAATCACACACATACACAGTACACCAGTGTTTTACGTGGAAACCCAAATCGGGAAAAAAACACAGAATGTTTTTTCTTATATGTCTTGAAGAATTACATTCATTGGAAGCACCAACTTCCTTTGTTTTCCAGCTGCAACTGGAAGGAGGCTTCAACCCCCTGGTTTCTCAGGCTACAACCTAAGGGAAGCTCCAACTCCCTAATTCTCTGGCTACAACCAGAAGGAGGCTATAA
The DNA here is from genome assembly GCA_032191745.1 of Picea mariana. Taxonomy (NCBI): domain Eukaryota; kingdom Viridiplantae; phylum Streptophyta; class Pinopsida; order Pinales; family Pinaceae; genus Picea; species Picea mariana. The sequence continues at coordinate 60,925 of JASDQU010503355.1, read as the reverse complement.
CCCCCTATGTTCTTCGGATACAACCTGAAGGTTGCTACAACCACCTGTCCTTGCCCCATCCAACCGCACTGAAGTATAAGTAGAATGATGGAACCACTGTCAACCTATCACTGTGATATATATTGTTGTACAACTGTATCAACTTGTACCACTTCCCTGTATCCAATCTGTACAGCTGCCCTGTAATCAAACCGTACCTAAACTAAACATATATCTACAAAAATACAACAGATACGCGACATGTAGTGTTGCAGCCCACGTATGTACGTGCCCTATATGTTATGCAGCCCGCGTATGTACGCACCCTAATTGTTATGCAGTATGCATATGCGTTCCAGAACTAGGGTTTCCTTTCACTTGAAAACTTCTAACCCTCTGTAACTTCTTTCACGTAGATATGTAACTTGTCATTGTATCCAGACTGTAACTGTACCCTGTGCGTACATCCTAATACATAAACTCTACTCAAGGCAAGTATGTCTCTCTCTAGTCATGTGCCATATAGGTATGTTTAATCATGAACAAGTATAATATCCCTCACATGATCTTAGTCATCAACCCCTTTCTGATATTCAACTTCTCAATACATCAATAAATACAAGATCTCAACCATGTACCATAAAAACTCTTAGCCATATGCCAAGAAATACAAGATGTGTCTCAACAAGAAGTATCAATGATAAATATACCAGCACTGTATTTCTGTAGATCTGACTTATACAGAAGATCCCATGTAGCCACTAGTCTTTCTAGGGAGAATCTTTAAATCTCCATTTCCATTCCTCATGCATACATCAAAATCCAACTATTCATAGAAATAATACATACATTTTGAACCAATTGATGGATCTGATGTATCTGAGCTCTCTAGACCTTCCTGGGAGCTTGATCTCAGAATCTACAACCTCTGCACTTTCATATTCTTAAGTTTCATGGCTTCATCGACATGTACTCACCCTATACACAGCCAATCTGTGTATGTACGCACCCTATACATAGACAGTCTATGTATGTACGCACCATGTACACAGACAGCCCATGTATGCCTCAGAAAATAGGGTTTTTTTTTAATCTGATAATTTCACCGTCAACCCTTCGTGCTACCTTAGACGTTCACCACTTCCGATGTATCCACAAGTATTTACAAGAAGCTTTACACAAGAAAATAGATATACAATATGTACAAGTGTGTTCTTAATGGGTGAGCTTTACCTCTTATTTATATCTTCATGTAGCATTACACTTTCCTTATTTTAGGGCTTCTTCATTTAGAATAAATTCTTTTGCAAAGCACTTTGACCCTTGGGGGCTTCTATAAGACTCATGAGGGGTTCTCCAACTTCATATGGTCATAACTCTCTGACCGTGAGGAGTTATGTGATGTTCCACATACCACCAAAAATGGCATTACAAGCACTATCCATCTAGGATAGTTTCACTAACAAATTCATTGTCCTTCATCTCATTATTCCACAATTAAGCATGGGTTCTCTCACTCTGCAAAGCATCTTCCTGTGAGGGATTTCACCATAAGGGGACCACTTTGGATTTCATCCATATTTACTTCTTATCAACCATGAAAAAACAATAATGAGTCATCTTTACATCAAACAATATTGGGTCCATTACACAAAACTTTGTGCTACGGGGCTTTCTTCAAGGGTTGACATCAATGACAACCAACCTTAATCAACATATCACCTCCACTTCCTTACATCATTTCATCTTATTATTAGTTCCTTTTGAAAGCTAGGAATGAGGAATTATAGGAATGAGTTTCTAGTTGATTCGCTATTAGTTCAATCTTTATAGGAATGAGGAATTATAGGAATCAGTTGCTAGTTGATTCGTTATTAGTTCAATCTTTATAGGAATGAGTTACTAGTTGATTCGCTATTAGTTTAATATTCGATTATAATTTGCTTTTAATTTTTAATATTTAATATAGGTAAATAATAATTTTGATTGCAATAAGAAAATAATATTTTTTATTGCAATTAAAATAAATAAATAAAACTTTATTTTTTTTTCGCAAACTATTGGATTTTAACTTAGAAGTCTTATTTTATAGGTTTGCATTAACACTTATGTTCTGTCAAATATTGAGTTGTAATAAATATTTCTCGTAATTTTAATGCTAATATAAAAGTTGACATTTTGCACCGCCATCCATGGATTGCCTTTCCATCCCCTCGTTGTAATAGACATTAATCCCCTTTAGTTGAATATTAGAGTCCTCAGGGTATGATCATATGGAATGAATCCCATTCTCGTCACATATCACTTCCCAAAACTTGGCTCCTCTTTGGTTCCCACACTACCCACCCTAGATGTGTAATATCTCTCTCATTCTCCTAACACATCCTCTCTCATTTTCCTAACACAACCTGAAAGAAAGAAATCGAAGTTTTGTAGAAATATCAATGGTTGTGAGTCGAACCTGAGGCCCCCTCCAATTTCTAAAGCATAAATCCTTTAGTCCTCAAATACTACACAAAACCCCTCGGGGCACAAATAAGCACCATATGTTAAGTCATGCACAATTCTGATGGAGATTTGTGGTGAGAAAATGGCTTCCATATCAAACAAAGATATCATCGATGTCTACATGCAGTGGAAAAGTGAGATGCATGGTGTTTAAGATGAGAAGATAGAATGTGAATGGTAGGGTGACAGTGGAAGTGCTAGGATGCTACATAGCACCATTTTCAATTTTTCAAACTTTGTAAGTCAATTTCTTTGTAGAGAATATTCCAAAAAGACAACCTATAGCAAAGTGTTGAGGCTTACTTACTATCAGGTACTTCGTGAACCCTGTCACTATCCCTTTTTTTCATTCCAATAATGAATTTTCATCTACACACCTCCCATATTTACAGCATGGTCTTGCAAAGTCTATTTGTTTGAGTAGCTTATGATCTATTCCATTCTATTATGTTGAAATCTTAGCAATTGGCTGGTTTGTGTGACTATTGTAGGGTAGAATTTAAAAGTCATTGAAACCTGAGCATCGAATCAAACAAGAAAACAAAAATTCAACACTTAATAGTTGGTTTCGTGACGTTCGGTTTAGGCCTTTTGCTTCCTTACAAGTTACAAATTACAATCTCTGCTAACAACCTATTTACTCAAGGTCTTCTATTGTAAAGGGTCTCAAATAACATCAACGAAGATGCCACGATGTGCTTCAAATCTGTAAAGGCTCTTAAATACCATCAAAAAATATACATAGTTAATACTTAAAATGTTTGTACTTAACAAACACTAAAAAACTCTATTATGGATTACATTAATATACATGTACTTAACAGGTCATTGTAAGCCAAGACAATTGGAATAGAAGCCCTATTCAATAAAAATGTAATCCATCTTAAACAAAATTCCATCCATTATTTTGAAAATAAATAAACAGACTCAATGTTCAATGTTTAGAGGTTCATGGCTTCCAAAACCTTAATATCAAATACAAACAACATAACACTTATTGTTTACCGAAACCAAACAAGCATCAAATTTTGATATCGCTTATCAACCATGTAAAGTCCACCTTCGTCATAACTAGGGAAATTTTAGGGAGCCCCTACAACATGTTCGCAAAGACAAACATTGAAACCAAACATGCACCAGATCTACCCTTGCACTAATCTTCCTTGATCTTTCCCAGTGGCCTTCCAACGATAGCAACTGCAGGTGGTTTTCTCTATTGCTATAGCGGTTTTGCATTGTTCCCATGGAAATAGTGACGGAACTATTGTGTAAGGTAAGTGTCACTAGTTTCAATTGACACAAGTCATGCATGCTTTCCATATGCATCCAAACTAACACTACTCATTCTACATGTCATGTTTGAAGGACTCGCTTCGTGTGGTGAAGTTGATGAGGTGCACAATAGTAATAGAGGAGTAAAGGCCATATGTAATTACCTCGATCAAATCCTCATACGCGTTTCAAGAACATGAATAGATGCTTGCACTTAGTTCTAGATTCGTTAGTAGAGGCACTACTTGCATTAAATTTTTAATCTTGTGTAACATCAAGGCATAATGATATTGYAGTAATAATACACCTKGAACCCACATGGAAAACTTGAACCGTTGTGCTAACCAAAAAGCAATGTGACGTTTGGCAATGATTGAGAGTACACTCACCTTTTGTATGGATATGGTAGATTCAAGGTTGATTTGAACAGAACAAATCACAAATTGAAAGATTGTATGATGAATACATGCTATAGGTTTTCATTAGAGGAAATTTGAGGTCAAAAATGGGTCTCCTGAGGAAATAATAAAATAATAATGAAAATAATAAAATAAGAGTTATAAATTTTCAAAGGGAAAGAAAAAAACTATTTTAAAATGTATTTTTGATTTATCTCTTTATAAGTTTACTCGAATGTCAAGTGTGGGTATTCATTGGATGCGAAATTAAATTTTGCATCCAATGAGTGCCTACACTTGAAACTTGGGTAAACCTATAAAGAGATAAGTAAAAAATACAATTAAAAAAAGTAGTTGTATTCATTTCCCTCCAAAAATATTTACCCTTATGGTTGACATCATCATCTTGAATCTTATTTGTTCTTTTAAAGTTGATTTTGATAGTACATTTTTTATTATGAGAGCCATTTTTCACCTCAAAATTCCCCTAATGAAATTCGCCACAGGTTCTAAGAAGAGCTTGGAATCCATGGTTCGTATTCAACCAATTTTACAGACGATTTGAAATTATTGGAATGGCCCAAACTATGTGAGGTTGTGGTTGTCTTTGCTAACACACAATAAGGCAAAGAATCCCTTAAGGTGAGACATTCTTGCATATTCCCTTTTACAGTTCAATGAAATTCATATTGTTACATTCATTGTTGCGGAAAATCCAACAGTGAATAATAATGATAGGAACATATTATTTTCTTCTTTGAAGTACCAAGGTGTAAAATATATGGATTCTTCAATATTATCAATTAAAACGTTTTAATCTCCTTGACGTTTTCTCCATGAGCTCCTCCCTCCATTATAATATGTTACTAGAAGARGAATGCACTTCACATATAATGAACTATTATGAATTYCCCTYTCCTTGTGGGTGTAAATATTGCAATACCTAAAAAAAACAAATGTAATTTGTACTCAGCATAGCAACTTAGAGATGGAGGAACATATTTATACATGAAATGAGACAGGGTTTAGGTATTGATAATGGTGAAGAAACTATCTAAAATATATACATATTTATTAAATCATGGAGAAACAATCTATATATATGAATAAGTATTTAATCCAGAACTTATTACTCAAGTTTTTTAAGTCAAAATAATCAAATGGGATTCAGGCCCAATAATTTCCTTTCCACACCTGATGCATATTGTTTTTTACCTTGGCATTTTGCAATTAATAGACATGTTCATATTATATCCACACTTAAAAAAAATCCAATTCTATAACCTGCAATGTTAAGTCTTAATCTAATCTGTTATGCCTTATTAATAGATAGCATGAAACTCATCAAAGGACAACAATAAAACTACATATCATTTTCCTTGAATATGATATTAAAGCTAAAACAGTGATCCTGATAAGTCAAACAATGTGCTCTAAAGATTCTAATAAGTCAAACAACGTGCTCTAAAGACTCTAGGTGGTCTACATGCCACATAAAACTCTAATAGTCGTGTAGACTCATCTTCTCCTCACTAATTAAAAACAATATAGTTTCAATCTTTAATTTAACATCAACATTAATAAATAAACTTATTTTATTTATTTAAATATTTCTTTTAGAAAACCTACTATCCGCAACGCTCTTATGTGTTGGACATCTTATCTAATATTATATAAATATGAAATATAACTTACATTTTTTTAAGCCTTCCTAAAAAAACGTTTCATAGAAAAATTATGAACACGAATTTCAAACAAAGATGGAGTGGTCAACAACTATTTTCTTATTTTTATTTAATAAATTGGGTGAGCTGGTTCATTGTTTGTGTATAGTTTTAGAGTGCATATTATAGAATTGTGGGAGATGAAAAGTTTAGAGTAGGAGTGGCATAAATTTCCATTGTTTTATTTTTTATTTAATTTGTTTTATCTATTTTTGTTTTGACTAAAATTTCGATAAGTTAAAAATTATTATTAACTTTATTAAAACTGTGGATTTTGATTTAGCCACTTTAAAAATTTCATCAACGATCTCAAAAATCCTTGTTATTTTTATATTATATAATATACAATTTCATGAAACAAAAATGACTAATCATAAGTTTGCATAATATCAATCCATTTGATGGGTTTTAGGTTTTCCTAAGGAGATTATCTAAATTTTATAACATGCCGAAACCCTAAGCAAATCAAAATTCGTTTCGAGATAAAGTCATAATCATATCTGCAAATTAGTGGATATTTTCATAAATTTGTTTTACATACATCTCACGAAAGGTATGGACACCTCTTATGTTGTAATGTGTGTTAAGTATATATGTCTACATATAATATAGACAATAATTACTAGTGGGTTTAAACACCATAATGACATTGCAATCATGGTATATATGGATATATAATATAGACCATAATAATTGGTAGGTTTGAACACTTAACTCTCGAATCCATTGAATTACAAATGAAATATATATATCTACTAAGAACAAAAGTGAATACATACTCAACTTCTTTTGAACTTGTCTGGTGTCAAGTGTAATTTTCCTACTAGCGCATTTGCATTGATACAAAATGGGATGATTGATTATGTCAAGTACAATCAGAACTGTTTTTTTTATTTATGGAAATTGTCTAAATATTTAATCAAAACCATCAACAACACTATTACAATGCGTTATTAGAAAGCCTATATTATAAGACATGTTGCTTGACCTAAAATAACACTATTACAATGCGTTATTAGAAAACCTATATTATAAGACATGTTGCTTGACCTAAAATAAATGTTGTATGAAATATATCTTCAATTAATCAAAACCATCAACAACACTATTACAATGCGTTATTAGAAAGCCTATATTATAAGACCTGTTGCTTGACCTAAAACAAATGTTGTATGAAATATATCTTCAAAAAAAATTCAAGTACTATCAATATGCTATGCAATTTTCAAGTGCATAGCAATTTTACATTAAATGAGAACAATGTAGTCTTACATGTAGGCTGAAAAAATGGTAAAGAAAACAAATTCATTTATGATCAAGAAAAATTGAAATGCTAATTTTACTTATTGATATGAGGAGGTCCTCACTTTAACTTTCATTTTGCAAGTTTAAAGTATATGAACAAACTTTGTCATATATCTATAAATAGTTGCAAAAATGAAAAAAGTTGTGGTCAAAATGTACATTTCCCATGGATTGCCTTTGGTAATGTAGAAATGCTTTCATTCAGTGCTTTCCTTCTCTACAATGAATTCACCCTGTCATTTTAGATTGTTGCAATATGGCCAGTTAACAATGTTAAGTAAGTTTTACAAGTAGTGTTATTAAATAAGTTTTACAAGTAACACCATTAGTTTTTTTCTAAGTGTCAATATTAAAGGATGGATATGATAATTACTATATTTTGAATTGTTCTAGTCTTGTCTATTAACCACTCTTGTGTCAACATAGCTCCATTTTGTTTTCAACCTCTACCAGTCTTTGTTCTTCTACCGATGATTATGGCATTGTTATCCTCTTTTGTCAATCAATAGATGTCCATACATTATAAATAATATATAAATAAAATCCCTATAAAATCCTCTGGCAATTAAAAACAAAATTTCCCTCCCATCTTATGTCACAAGGGAGGTGCAATGCCACTTGAATTTTAATTTTGAAATTGGTAAGACTATCCTCCATGTAAGAGCAATTGAAAAATTCATCACCTTTACCAATTGCAAATTGAAATTCAAAGTTTTCAAACATCAACCCAATATTTTTTTTGTTATGTGTTTATATACATCATTGTATTTGTGATCCAAAATGGATCCAAATCGACAAATGGGTGTAATACTCAGTACTTGTAAGAGACAATTTGGCAATTTATGAAGATTAGATAAACTATGTAAAGACAATGTAAATGTAAAGATGAATGAGAAACAAAGAAAAAAGAGAAAGGAAAATAGATAATTAAATAAAATAAGAAAAATGAATAGGAGATAAGGCTAAGGAATGGGAAGTGAAGGGACATTGTTGTTGGTCTTTCCCTTACCCCCAATTCTCCCCATTTCTCTCATGTATTTCACTCTCCATGGATCTTTTTTTGGCCAAGAGAGGAAGAGGCATAGAGAGCCATCAAAGCAATGTAACCAAAGATTGTCATAACGAAGCAATGAGCCATCATTCAAAGTTGGTTTTCCCATTTTGGTTTACAAGGTAAAATTCGTGAGTCCACTGTGATTGATAGTTGTGATTGATGTTGTTCTTATTCAAGTTAAATTGAAATACTTCATGTTTATGTTATGGTATGAGAGATCATTCTCTGTGTGCAAATGAAGAACCCCAATAGCTCCAAAATGTCCACCATCCAATTGTCTTCAAAGTCTAAGATCAATGGCTTTAAAAATTTCTTTGTTGCAAATATGTAGGAAGTTGCTAAATTTATTTTTTATGGTTGTTAGTGAATTTTATCTCTCCTACATAGTGCCATCACTCTCTCTTAGCTAAGATTCATCTCCTAGTCATCTCTATACATTGTTGGGTCGATTATTCACTATGTGGGAAACTCTATACACAACATGGATGTTTTCCGATTCCCTTGCACATTTTTCCACTTACTTGGGACATTTTCCACCTGCCTGGGTCATTTTCCCACCTGCCTAGATGACTTCACATCCCCTTGGGCATTTTATTTCATGCATGGACAACTTCACATCTCTTTGTGGGCAATTTTACATTATTGGTCGAATCCATTCCTTCGTTGGTCAATTTCACTACTTTGTTGAGCCATTTGTTGAGAAGAATTTGGTGGATACATGTAAGACATTGTTTTTCACATACCAAAATGTGTGTGTGTGTGTGTGTGTGTGTGTATATATATATACAACATCATCAAAACAATAATG
>JASDQU010503355.1:20770-33781 GCA_032191745.1 Picea mariana | reverse complement strand
AATTGCGATTGTTCGCTCGACCATTGATTGTTAGGTGGTAGCCTTAGTGACCTTTCCTAGGGATCCACATAGGTCATTGCAGGTGGGACATTCCTGTAGTACCTGGGGAAGATGTTCGTTATGGTCTAAGTGCCCCTTGAGGGTGCCCACTTTAATAAAGGGTACTTGCACCGGTCAGGGATATTTCATGTCGATCATCGTAACTGCTCCTCACACCTTCACTAGTTCAACCATAGGTTACGATTTTCATGTTGTTGCCTATATTTGATTAGGGGTGTTCTGTTTGAGTTTGAGTCTAGGTCGATCATAGGTTGATTTGTGTTTGGAAATTAACATAAATTTATTCACCGTGGCTGAATCACCACGTTGGTCCTGTCGACTATAAGGACTCTAGCTTAGTACATAGGTGAAACTGCCTCTAAAGCGACGTGTAACAAGTGAAAAGGAGTTTGAAGGGTCTTATCTTTGGTTTGACGAAACCAGTTTAGTCGAAATAAAAGTGGTCGACGAACATCCTCTGCGGAATTTTAATCCTTCTTTGATTGAATTATATGCCCCTTTACTAGTCCAAGTAAAGGAAATTTTTAGTGAGCCTTTTTCTTTGTTCACACATTCTCCCACTATGTCAAGACCAAGTGTCTCGTCCAGTGTAGCTAAGAATAAGAACCCATCCCCACCTAGGATAGGGGGAAATTCCCTTGGGGCATCCCAACAGTGTCCTCATTGCCACCTCTTAGGTCCATTGGACCTACACCATCCACTCCTTTTGTTTTTGGTTCCTCCATATAGCGGACGTCAGCCATGTCATCTCCGTCCATTAACATACCTATCATCCCTGCACCCATCCCTTCCATGTCGATTCCCACTTCCATATTCTTTTCCAGTGGGGGGGCGAGCTTTGGTTTTAGCATGGGAAATTGAACTCCTTCAACTTCCACCAATCCAACGAGTAACTCAACATCATCAATTGCGGGTGTACCTTTTGGGTGGAGTATGCCTAGTGGGTTTTGGGTTTGTTCCTAGTCAAATTGAGGGAAACAATGCATCTGGAGGTTTTAAATTTTCTTGGGTTAGAACACCATTCCCTGGGGGCACATCCATGGGGGGAAATTTTTCATCATGGGGAGGTTTTCCTTTTGTGTCCACATCTAGTCCTGGGGGTTTCTTCCCTGGGACTAGCTTTGGAAACATCTTTCCTGGAGGGTCCACATTTTCCCCCGGGGGAAACCCCCTTGGGGGAAACCCCCTTGGGGGAAACCCCCTTGGTGGAATATTTGGTTCTGGGAGTAGTCATGCTCCTGGAGGTGCCACCATCCCAGCAAGAACTCACTCTTCAGGAGCTCCCCAACCCTCCAGTAGTACAAGCATAGGGGTACCACAAGGTCCATTTGGGATAATAGAGACTTCACCTCCTTCCTAGTCTTCATTTGCATCGTTTCCTTGCAACTCTTGATTTACCATATTTTTCATGGTTAGAAAATGACCCTATAGCCCATGACCCTTCATGGGCGACTATGCAGTCCAAATTACCCTCAAACATTCCTAAGTTTGACAGAAAGCTGTGAGAGGACCCCTATACACACATCATGACTTATGACTTGTGGTGTTCATCCAACTCGTTGATGGATGATAGTGTAAGGTTGCGCATTTTTCAGAGATCCTTGACTGGAGCCACCACCAAATGGTACATTGAACTAAAAGGCAATTCCTTTAGAAGCTTCAACAACCTAATAATGACGTTCTTAACACATTACCAATTTCCCATCTGGTACGAGATAGGAATTGAGATCTTGACTTTTCTTCGTCAAGACAATTCCACCCACATCTCCGATCATATTCATGAGTGGTGTCAATGGTGTAGGATGATTAAGACTCACATTCCAGACAAACTCCTTAAAAAGTGGTTCACTAAGTCCCTCGTACCACCCATTGCTAGAGATGTAGCTATGGTCGAGGACGCCACCGAGGCGTAAGCTATCATGTGTTCCCAACACTTAGACTTGATCTACTCGTAGTTGGGTACTCTTTATGATATCATTCCAAATGCTCCTCAGTTATCAACAAATCCTAGGAAGCCAAACCCAGGACCCCATGTCGATGGTGTGGTTGGTTTTGTTTCCCATGCATCTATGAACCAGTTAGCTGACCAAATGGGTCATATGTCGATTACATCACACCCGTCGGCTACTAGTACTGGTGCTCAAACTGATTCATTTCCCTCTTAGACCTCCAAGGTGCATTCAGTGAAATCCATGCAATCGAATAATCCTCAACAACCTAGAGGAAAAGAGAGAAACAAGAAGAAGAATTCCACTAATGAGAAAGGGACCACCTCTACCCAAAATTCCCAGGAGGGGGGTACTAAGGAAAAGAAGAAGAGTCATTTTCCCTGCACCATTTGTGGGGAAGACCACCCTACTCACTAATGCCCTAGGAAGGATGAGGTCCACAGATTTTTGGCGCAATAGCACCCCCCCCAACAACCTACTGTCTTAACTCATCCTTTCCCCTCTCAACCTCAAAACATGGTTGCCAAAAATCTTTTCCTTCTACTAGGGTACATCGCAGGTACCCCTCACCATGAAGGGTCTCCATCGAATGCTTATATTCTCATCTGTGAACACATAGTCAATTTGCAGACACAAGCTAAAAACTACGACATTCCCGTGCCTTCCAATGCTGCCTTCGAAGCAACATATTCATCTCAACCTAGTGGCCCTCTCCAGATAGAGAATTCATTTCTTGATGCACTGCTTCGCCCCTCGAAGGGAGTTCTTCGATGTACGACACATAACTCCAGCTGCAATATTCCTGATACAATATATTATGAAGAACATAAAATATCTAACAAGAAATGACAAAATAATAATGATAGATCCAAAAAAATATTAGAAGAACATCAGAATTACAGCCGAATAATCACCGGGAAGAGCAAATTTATTATGATAGCAATGTTCACTTGCCTCTTCGAGGGGGAAACCTCCAACAGAGCATATCTCTATTACAATAATCTCCAAGACAAAATATCCAATGCCTCCTACTCTTATTTATACTAGTTTTACCTTCTAAGGAAACTTCTAGAAGAATATATTTCTAGAAGCGAAAGCTTCTATTAGGTATTCTTACATGAATTATTATTGTTTATTTATTAAGCCTTATTAATTAATGTCAACCTTTATTAAATAGAAAACATATCCTATTAACTAATGACCCAAGGGGATTTTGGAATTAACAAGAAGGGCCAATTTGTAAGCCATAGAACCAATACGCTTGATGATTTGGTAGGGTCCATAAAACTTAGGTGCCAATTTTTGATGTCCTTGAGCTTCGAGAGATGTTTGCTTGTAAGGTTGGAGCCTGAGAAACACCTAATCACCTTCCTGAAAAACCCTTTCTGAATGATGCTGGTCTGCTTGTTGCTTCAGGCGATTTTGGAGCATGTGGAGGTTATCCTTTAGTGCCGCTAGAGTGGCTATACAACCTTGTAACATTGTATCAATAGATTGGATCTTGGATGTGCTAGGAAGATAGGTAGTGACGATCGTTGGTATTTGTCCATACACTGCTTGATATGGGGTCATTTTAGTGGTCGTATGATAGGAAGTATTGTACCACCATTCTACGAAAGAAAGCCACTACACCCACTAGTGTTGTTTTTTTGAAGCAAAACAATACAAATATGTTTCCAAACATTTGTTGACTACCTTTTGGTCGTCAAACTGGGGGTTATAAGCTGTGCTCATGTTCAGTTGGGTGCGTTGCAATTTAAACAACTCTTGCCAAAATGTGTTGGTGAAAGTTGGGTCACGATCATATACAATAGAGGTTGGCATGCCACGTAACTTGAAAATATGATCAAGGAAGACTTATGCTACGAGTGCTGACATGAAAGGGTGAGGTAAGGGACAAAAATGAGAATACTTGGAGAGGCGATCAACCACCACCATGATGATGGAGTTGTTTTTGGCTTTAGGAAGGCCCACTATAAAATCCATGGATATTTTTGTCCACAGAGAAGCTGGAATGGGTAATGGTTGTAGGACGCCTGGAGACTTGGCCATTTCACCTTTATTACGTTGGCACACCTCACATTCTATGACAAATTGAAGTATATCGTTCTTCATTCCTTCCCAAAAAAAAGAACGATGAGCACAAGCATATGTATTTTGAAAGTCTGAATGAACCGCTATAACTAAGGAGTGCAACTCATTTAAGAGCCTGGGCTTGAGTGCTGAGGAGGGTGAGAGAACCATACGATCCTTATATAGAAGAATATTATCCTACCAAGTGTAGCCAATAGGAGGATTAGGGTCCTCCTGAAGACGCTGAATTAATTTGGAGGTAGTTTGGTGCGTTAGCCACTCTTAGCACGCTTCTTCAATCCAATCAGGGACTAGTAAATAGGACACAAAGAGGGAGCCTTCCTCCTCATGTTGTCTTGACAATGCATCTGCTACTATGTTATATTTTCCCTTTTTGTAGATGATTTCATAATCATAACCCAACATTTTTGTCATCCACTTATTTTGTTATGAGGATGATAGTCGCTACTCCAAAAAATATTTCAGGCTATGGTGATATGTTTTAATTTGAAAATGACATCCCAAGAGATATGGTCGCTAGTTGTGCATTGCATGAAGAATGGCCATCATTTATTTTTCATACGTAGATCGACCCAGATTGCAACCACTCAACGCTTGGCTAGTAAATGCCAAGGGTCGACCACATTGGGTGAGCACGACACCTATACCTGTGCCTGAAGCATTTGATTCCACCACAAAGGTTTTGTTGAAGTCAGGAGCTACTAGGACAGGGGTCATGCACATGGCCCGCTTTAACTCGGTGAAGACTTGCTCAGTGATAGGTGTCCAATGAAATGCATTTTTCTTAAAGAGGTAAGTCAAGGGCTTATCAATTTTTCCATAATGGTTGACAAATTTCCTGTAATATCCTATGAGACCCAGAAAACCACTTAGGTTCTTTAAGGTCATTGGTCGTGTCCATTTTTGCATAGCTTGTATCTTTTTGGGGTCCACTTTTACCCCATCACTGCTGACAATGTGCCCCAAGTATTGCACTTCGTTGATGCCAAATGAACATTTGGTCTTTTTGATAAACAATTGGTTTTCCTGCAACAAGTGAGACTTTTTCCACATGAAGAAGATGGCTATCCCAGGTGCGGCTATAAATGAGGATGTGATCAAAGAAAACCAAGAAAAATTTCCAAAGGTAAGGTTTCAATAGTTTATTCATGAGAATTTGGAAGGTGGATGGAGCATTGAAAATTCCAAAAGGCATGACCAATAATTCATAATGTCCCTCATGAGTTCTGAAATAAGTCTTCGGAAGATCTACCTCCTTCATTAAGATTTCGTGATAACTAGATCGAAGATCTAATTGGTGAATACATAGGCACCTTGTAGTTCATCCAACAAATCATCGATGACAGGAATGGGGAATTTAACTTTTATGGTCAGTTTATTCAAGGCACGAAAATCAGGGCACATGCGCCCAGTACCTTCTTTCATTAAAACCATCACCACTGGTGAAGAGTATGGGCTAGTACTAGGGCCAATTACCCCCGCCTCCAGTAATCCCTGTATCATATTTTATATTTCATTTTTCTGATCAAAGGGGTATCTACAGGGACGTACATTAGGGGGTTGAATTCCTGACAGGAGAGGGATGTTATGATCATGCTCACCCCTGGAAGGAGGTAAGGCTGTAGGAAGCTCAAATATTTTGGGGTATTGTCCAAGATGAGTTGCAGGATAGGAGGAACTACCTGAGAGACTTGTTCAGTGACCTAGATGGCATTAAATTGAGCAAACACACTGTGATGGCCTTTCTTCATGAGTTTTTCCATCCTGTGAGAGATGATGATTCCTGGAGATCCTACTTGGAGACCCTTGAGAGTGTAGGGGTGATATTCTTAGGTGAATCTCATATATAATTCTTTATAATCCATTATGATCGGCCCCAGAGTGAGAAGCCATTCCACGCCTAATAAAATATCAAAACCACCCATGGAAATAGAGAACATGTGGGTTTTCAGATGGTAATCACCCATTTGGACTTTGACATTCTAACAATGTCCCCCACACTTCATAGTACCACCATGAGCGATGAGGATTTGAAAATTAAAAACAGGGCAGACAAAGCAATGGATCTCATCAACAAGTCTGCAATGAATAAAATTATGGGTACTACCACTATCAATCAACACCACAACCGACCTATGTTTAATTTAGCCCTTAATCTTCAATGTCTGTGGGGCCGAAATACGTGAGAGTGCATGAAGCGAGATGACTAGTTCCATGAATTCCATTAGCGTGAAAAGTGGATCTTCGACATGATAACTTGGCTGAGCCGCCTCTTGGTTTGAAACCTCATCTGATGGGATGTTTTCATAAGAAGAGGAAGCAAATGCATCAATCTGGAAGAACTTTTGTTCTCTACATTTATGCCCTGATGCGTACTTTTCATCACAATAGTAGAAAAGGCCTTGCTTGGAACATTCTACCATTTCAGTGGGAGAGACCTTTTGAACCTTCAAAGTTTGGGTCGAAGCAAGGGTAGCCCCTGGGCAAGGACTGTTGGTAAATGGATCCTTAAGGGATGGTGCCTGGAGGATGGTCTCTGATTCCTTGACTAATTGACATGACTATGACCAGGTAGTTAGATGATGCATGTTCACATGAGCCTTGATATCTTGTTTTAAACCAATGATAAAAAATTCTAGTTAAAATTCATTAGATAAACCCTTAGTACAGATAGCCAACTGTTCAAATGCTGTGATGAAGTCTGTGACAGTTCCAGTTTGGCGTAGTTTAGTGAGTTGACCCAAAAATTGTGATTCCCAATAAAAATGGACACAAAAAACTTTGGAGAACATGTTCCAATTGGGAGGTCCTAGATAACATTTCTTATGCCATTACCACCATTGCCAACATTCTTGATCCAAGTACAAAACCCATACATGGATTTTGGTCTCATCATATCGAATATCATGAAGGGAGAAGTATTATTCCATTTGAGAAACCCACCCGGCTGGGTTGGAACCATCAAATTTATGCATGTCAACTTTGGGCACCTTAGTCCAAGAAGGTGGAGAACCCCAAGGGGAGTGGGAGGAATGAGTATTTCATAATGAGAAGAGTGAATTTCTTTTGGGTTTGGCTCAACATTTTTACCCCTGAAGAGTTGCACCAATTTGTTGAATTGATGGTAAAGGGTTGTAGTGAAGTCATTGCAGAGGGACTCTATGTTTTCGTCAATGTCTTGTTCTGGTTGGGCCACTCTATCCTCCAAGGTTTCTTGAGAATGAGAGCGAGTGGTAGGCATGGTAAAGGATTAGGTAGTAGTGGAGGTGTTGGGATGGAAAAAATGGGCTTAAAATGATAGGTACTCGGGTGATTAGGACAAAGAGAGGAATCCAATGGGATAAGTCTCAAGAAAGACGTCCCAAAGGGGGTTGGGTCCGCAGGAAAAAAAAGGATTAAAATTGAAGGGTACCACTGCGAGAAGAATGAAGAGAGAAATGAAATGGGCTAGGTCACAAATAAGGGTGTTGAAAGGCCCACATTTTTTTTTTAAACTCCCACGAAGTTATACTCCGAATTGAATAATACTGCAGAGGTGGAATTCCCAAATTCTTGACAAGACAAAAAATGTAGTAATTTCGCAACCCCAATGCAGACGACAAGGTTGCACTGGAATAGATCTTGTCTTTTCTTTTTATGTTCTATTCCCAAGGGTTAGGGTTTGTAGGGGATCTATAGTCAAGTCTTTTCCCTGTGCTATAGCTCTCTTATATATGTGCGGGGTCCAACAATAGTACTCGGCCCAATATCTTAGGGAACCAACTAAGGAGGCTAGACCGTACACTTAGACATACTACCCAACTACCCAGGTACTAGAGAGTCACTTCCTGAGTGTTGTTCTCGGTGACACTATAGCAGTGAGGCGATCAATCAGTTTATCTATGGAGGGCTTCAAGATGCCCAGGCCGATCCACATACGGGTGCTGTCTGATGCGTTACCACTTGAAGGGGTACCAACATGGGTTACAAGGGTGGCCAACAGATGTGCACTTAAGAACCACTTGTATTTCCTATGTGCATGAATCCTCGACCGGGGGTTTATGCACATAACGAAAGATCTCTGTAGCTTAAAGATGTCGGAATACATCTCTACCCTGAATTTTTTTTAGCCCACAAGTCTTGCCCTGGAAAGAGATCTTATACCACTTTCAATATTCCTTATACAATATATTGTGCAAAACATAAAATATCTAGCAATCATTGACAAAATAATAATGATATATCCATAAAAATATTAGAAGAACATCGAAATAACACCCGAATAATCACCGGGAAGAACAACTTTATTATGATAGCAATGTTCACTTGCCTCTTCGAGGGGGAAACCTACAGCAGAGAAGAAATCTATTACATTAATCTCCAAGAGAAAATATCCAATGCCTCCTACTCTTATTTATACTAGTTCTACCTTCTAAGGAAACTTCTAGAGGAAGATCTTTCTAGAAGCATAAACTTCTATTAGGTCTTTTTACATTGACCTACACTTCTTTATTTATTAGGCCTTATTAATTAATGTCAGCCTTTATTAAATAGAAAACATATCATATTAAATAATGACCCATGGAAAGGGGTTAGGATTAGATCCTAACACCAACACATGCGCTTCCCACAACTATAGAATTGTGGAAGATTTAGCCTAGGCACCTTGTGCCATGTCGGTGCTTGAAGTTCTCCAAAATTGCCCCATGTAGTGGAAAACTTTGCTATCAGCTATAGGTGGGGTTGATCCCTTGGAGTTGAGCTTAATTACCTTTGAAACTAACCAAGTTACTGATAGGCTCTCCCACCTAGTAGCCTTTTAGATTAAAGTGAAAACAATGCGTAAAAGCATCTTTCGAACTGTTGTGGATGAAGGAGCCTCGACTTGCATCATGTCTATTTCTTGTTGGAAAGCCTTGGGCTCTCCTAATATTGATATGTCTACCACACTTTTGAAACTCTTCGATGGACACATGTTCCAACCCCATGGAATAATCACCGCCTTACCCATCGAGTTAGGTGGTAAGACTGTCTCCATCACAGTGGAGGTCGTCGATGCACCACTTGAGTACAATAGATTACTCAGGTGCACTTGGTTCTATGAGATGACTGTAGTTGTCTCGTATATGTTTAGGTCCTATGCTTCTATCACAAAGGGAAAATGATTACCATTGATCAACTTGCGTATTGTACCCTAGACCTTGGATCCAATGCAGGGTCTAATGTACCCTTTGTCAGTGATACCACACAGTCTTCTCTCAACATTGGTGCAGGGACATTCAAATATCCTTTGCTTATGGGTATATTCCCCCTTCCCCCACCATCTTCTACTGCAACCATTTCCCCCATCAACATGATTTCCTCATCTACTAGTGGAATTGGGTCTTTTGATCCTTGGGTGGTACCTCGTCCCGAGGATGTTGATTCATATAGAGCATCCATACTACTCAGTGCGGTCAATGTTATCGATCCAACAATCCCATCAACATCAACTGATACTAGTAAGCACCTCCATCCTCATATGGAGTGTGACCAACGTACTCCTCTTGAACAGGTTGTTGACTCTCCAAGTTCGCATAACATCCTATATTCTGAGTTTCCTTCACAAGAGAACATCCTGGAAGTCATGGCTTCCATAGAAAATCCAAGGGATGAGGTGCTACATGAATCATCTTATCCTCATTTAGAACTAATGAGATTTGACATGATGAGTCTTGACCCGATATTGGGGGAATTTGCTTGAGAATCAAGTGGAACCCCTAGTATCAACCCTTTTTCGTCTCGGTTTTCTTTTTTAGAGCTTGCCACCGAATTATCTGTTTCCCCTTCCATCGAAGATTCACTTTTTGTACCCCCTTTACGCCTTGATGGAGACCATCAAAGAGTTTCCCTATCTCGTGAGACTACTTACAATGAGTATATTCGTATGTGGAAATTCGATCCTAGGTGGCATGGCCCCAACGTGGTGAGCCATATGATGTCGACATCGGCTCATGAGCTCATTTTTTATGAAAAA
This sequence comes from Picea mariana, assembly GCA_032191745.1. NCBI lineage: Eukaryota > Viridiplantae > Streptophyta > Pinopsida > Pinales > Pinaceae > Picea > Picea mariana. Next base: position 23,683 of record JASDQU010503355.1, on the reverse strand, counting down.
GATCCTTGGCCCGAGCCTTGCAATAGGCTCTACTTTTTGTAAACCATCAAGCTGTGTAGTGCCTTGTACATAGGTGTGTGGTGTGTGTGATTTTTTTTTGCATATATCATATCCAAAAAATCCAAAAATATTTTCTTTTTTGAGATTTCACTATGCATTTTGACCTTGGAATCTAGTTTACATGTATTAACATGATTCTAAGGATTCTTTTACGACAATGGAGACATCTCCTAAACTTGAGGTATATGTTTCCTAAAATGACATATAGGGATAGGTGTTTCCCTGCATTTCCCACCTTGCATTATTAACCATCCATACTGCCAGGGTTATGCCTTAGGTTCGAACCCAACTGGTTGCGACCTTGGCCATTCCTTTGTGCATGTCATAATTGGTTGGTAGTGCCTACCCTTCATGGGTTCCCTAGTTAGCACCCGAAATGACATATGGTGACCATGCTGTGAGTTTCATATAGACCCAAGAGCCCTTCATTAGCCCTGCCATGACTTGAAGATTGAGCCTTATTCTCCTCTCTTTGCATTTATTATGGCCATTTCCCATGGGGGTTTCTGATTTTTTTTTTTTGTTTCTTAATGGTCACCTATGCATTTGCTGCTTGCGTCATGCCTCCCATAATTGCGTTGCTATTTTCCCATATCCAACTTACAACTATGCAACAACCTTGACCATACACCTCTTTCATTATTTGGCGTGCGCTTTGCATATACCCACCTAGGGAGAGAACATCTGCTAAGGGTGGACCTCACTTGTCAGTGCCAGTTGCATTCTTCATTACTTAGGTTGGTTCCACATGCTTGGAACATAGGAGCATGCTGTTAAGCCATTCATTCTTTCCTGACGAGTATCCTTTAAGCTCTTTTCAGACTCTTTAAACATGAAAATATTGCTGAGAGAGATTGTTTTCTTTCACACTAGTTAAACGGTTTGAAAGGAAGTCTATTGGGTATAAGTTTAACCCTTTTTCGGGCCAGATGGACTACTTACGAAAAAAGAATACTCTAGGCCACCTGGGCTAGAAGAGTTTTCCCTTGTATTGTTTTATACTTTTTCAGGCTTGGTGGACTAAATTTACGAAAAAGAGCATCAAAATTACTTGGGTAAATTTTTTGTGCTCGTTAAACCATGAAGGAGGCCAAAAATACTTGTGTCATTATTTTGTGCTTGTTAAACCATAAAGGAGACAAAAAATACAAAAAAAAAATCGAAAAAGAGTGGGGGTTTTTCACCATTGGTCTATTCAAAAAATGGCAGCATCGGTCGAGTCACCCTTGAACATGGCACCTGTTTGAGTCCTCATCATTCAGTTGGGTTTTAGCTTGCCTAGGAGCCATCCCAGTAATATGAGTTAGAGATACTCCTTCACCTGGCTACTCTTCCAGTCATCATGGAGAGTGATTCAATTCCTCTTGCGTTGTTGCACTATATTCGTCCATCTCTTGTGTATTGCTGCCAAGTCACCATTGTGTCAGGATATATGTTCAAGGGAAGTTTAAGCCTTAGTTGACCATCTACTATTTTGTTGACTTTTCGAGTCGACCATCTTTTGTTTTGTTGACTTTTTGAGTCAACCATCCTTTTTCAATTGTACTTTTTGATACTCTCGCTTCACATAATCTCTCAGTGTATGTTTCATGTCGATTGATGGGGGATACATCAAGACCCTCCTTTGACATATCTCTTCCTATCGACTTCAATAAATTATCTAGGCTAGGGATTTAGAAACTGTTGGGTATGTGTTTTATTCTTTGCACGAGTAGTAGACTTGTCTAAAAATTCTACTGCCTCGGGAAATGTGTCACATATTTAGGTGGTTTTTCGGCACATGGTTTCTTTGCTGATGGTTTTCTATTTTTGGTTAAGGAATCCGGGTTGTTGACTAATCCAGGTCATTGGGTTAGGGTTTTTGGATGCCGTTGGATCCTATATGTATATTGTATTGTAAACAATGTAACACAATGAATGAATATAGAATATGTTGGTTTTCCCGGTTTGAGTTTCCAAGGGAAAAACCTCTGTGTACTGAAAATCTGTTTGTAGTAAATATTATACAAGGTTAAAATCTACAGAAACTATCCAGTACCTTGGAGCTTGCATTCATCAGTGGTGGGCCTCCTTGCGATCGACAGTGGGTTTCATTCATTGAATCACGATCGATGATTCTAGGAGTGTTCTACACCCGATCCTCTATTCACACTCACTAGATTGCACTAGGTACCTTGGGGTCCATATTCATCATCGATGGATTCTCTCAGGTTTGTTAATGATATACATAAATGACTGATAATTAGATGTTTTCTACCATGCTCGACATCAACTCATCTATTCACATGATGTAGATTCGTACCATTGGAGTTTGGGATGAAGACCTTGGGTTGGGGTCATATCCTTCTTTTACATCATCCCCTCCCAAGTTGCATTGGAGTATGTCACTTGTATATGAAGACTTCGGGGGAACTCTCCTCATTGCTTGATGTATTCCTGACATCTATATGTTGTGTCATAGATCCACATTGTATCTTTTGGTGGCTATGATTATTTTTCTGACATAGATCCACATTGTATTTGTTGGTGGCTATGATTGAGTCATGACATAGATCCACATTCTATTGTCTCATGGATAAGGTCTTATTGACGACATGGATCCATTGTGTATTCTTTTGTGGCCATGGTCTAGCATTTCATTTCATGGATCCACATTTTATTATTTGGCATCCATGCTCATTCTGAGTCCGAGTATGTCTACCTAGGGGATTGGTCTATATATACTCATCCTTGGTGTTTGAATGCAGGTCTTCTTTGGTATACCTAACCTCCTTTTCTCTCTCCTTGTGTTGCCTTATATGGACACTATTGTAATGTATTTCGGCCATTCACTCCTTTCCCATCCTCACACAT
>JASDQU010503355.1:0-11096 GCA_032191745.1 Picea mariana | reverse complement strand
GAGATCGCTGCGGGATCTCGAAGACTGCCAGGAGGGCAGTGGAAGCATTTTAAACCGCCAGGTGGGAAGAGATGAAAATTCGAGACTGTCTGAAATTATCATGGACTCGGAGGTGAGTTCGAGTCAGCAATGGGTGCTGATGAAGATGGGATCGGTTGATCTCGTAGTCTGCCAAAGAAGCATCCCATATTGCCAGGTGGGCAGGGATGAGCAAGTGAGTTGGATTCAGCTAGAGGAACTGACAGAGCAGATGGACTTGGATCAGCAAGTGCAGCTGACAGAAGTGGAATATTTGAGAAGTCTTCTGATGATTGGGGGAATCAAAGTATTCCTACCATTTGCCCAGGAGGAGGTGAAATTTTGTGTTGCAGATGATGTGGCAGCAGCATAAGAACAGTCAGTCGTGACTGTCAGGGAAGAAGAATTGGAGCAGATGGTTGAGACTACCCAAGCAAAAGCAGACAAAGGGGAAAATGAACATTCTGAGGAATGGCTCACTACTTTCAGCTAGGAAGCTAAAAGAGCTATAGCACTGAAGCTAACAGCAGAAGAAGGAGAAGCGGAAGGAGAAAACGAGCATTCTGAGGAATGGCTCGACACATTCAACCAGGGAGCTGAAGAGACTGCAACATGGGAGTTTGCAGCAGGAGAAGAAGAAGAGGCAGACAACATATGTTTTGTTGGTCTGTGGAAACAGGTAGAAGCCTTGGAAGAAAGGGTGAGAGTGCAGAGTGTGCACATCCAACAGGTGAAATTGGAAGCCAATGAAGAAGGAGGCATGGGAGATCATGATGATCTGCTCATGTGCAGAAAAAATTTGCAGCTGAGGAGACTGCATGAGTAGAGCTAGCCATGGGAGAAGCTGGACGAAGTGATCAAAGAGATCATGGAGCTGATGATCCAATCAGCAGACACTGTCAGCAAGGAGAGGCTGAACAGGAAGAAGGAAGCAGCAGCAGCGTAGAAGCAGCAGCAGAATGGAGCGGATGAATAGCTCCAGAGGATGATTTGGGATTCAGTAGGATTTCAACAGCTGAGATGGGAAGCTCAAGAGCAGGAGCTCATGAATTTTGCAGCTGAGGAGTTTGATGCAGGAGCATCTCTCCACGTCAGCCAGCCAGCCACGTCAGCGAATTCAAATCGTGCGTTGAAGAGAGGCACAGCCTCATTTGGAATTTGAATTTAATGTAATTAAATGCTTAGGCTGTTGAGCCGAGAAGTTGTGCCTTTGCACAGGCTGTAGATAAGATCGGTCTTTAATAGTTGTAAGGTTGAGATCTAGATCCATATGCTGGACTAGACAGCCATTGAATGTAATTGAATAAGGTAGGTAGGCTGGAGGGAAGAGCTCGAAGAGCCCCCTTAGGTAAAAGATATTTTCGTATCTCATTTTGTAGTAGTTGTAAAGTTGAGTTAGATGAGTAGAGTTCTGCGAGTAGAGAGCAGAAGGGAGGAAGTGGAGAAGAGCTAGAGAGAGCTCGAGAACACCCTTGTACAAACAGGCATTTGCCATTTTTAATATAAACAGAAGAAGTTTTTCCTGCATGTATTTCTGTGTTATGTGGATGTTTGTGAGTGTTCTTCATATGTTGTGAATGTATGTTGTGGTTGTACATTTTCAGGTTGTTTTGATTTTAGGTGAAATTCTTTGAGGCTTCACACCAGGAGGGTGTGATAGAACACTGCGGGTTCTAAGAGACGTGCACAGAGGATGCACTTCTGAACTCTGCGGAGACAGACAGAGACGTGTTGCGGCATAGGAACTGGAGTCAACAACTTAGGAGAGAAAGACCTGTGAGGTTACTGAATACCTCAGGAGGCAAGGCTGTGTAGGAGAGACACAGTTGCTGACAGAATCACTGAGGATTCTGTGAAGCTCTACCAAGTGGGCACTGAGCACAGGTACAGGGTGCAGTTGGAGGAAGAACTCTGTTGTGAGTTTAGAAAGAAGAAACAGAATCACTAAGGATTCTGAGAGCTCTGCCAAGTGGGCATCGAGCAAGTGCATAGGTGCACAGGAGAAGGAGACAGAACTGCTGGAAGTTCTGGGAGAAGATACTCTGTCAGGAGGGCATAGAGACGGTGTGTAGACAAGCACAGGAGAAGAGAACTCCTTTGAGTTCTGGAATTCAGGAGAATAATCCACTGGAGGATCTTCACAGGGTTGTTGAACACCCTGAAAGGCTCAGCAGGAGGTTTCTTGAGCAGAGGAATTTCCAGGAGGGCATTACATTCTCCATCTGAGGGAGAAGGAAGAAAGACAAAATCCCTTAGGGGTTCGAGCGTGTGAAAAGGTCAGGAGAGACAGCGCGGTGTATGCGCAAAGACTCTACAGGAGGTAGAGGTCAAATCTTCAAAGATTTGAAGAAAAGCTCAGGAGGAGTCAGCGTCGAAGAGAATGCCCGGCGAGAACTCAGGCGAAGGAGTTCGCAGAGGAAGAGAAGACAAAGGTCGAGGCCTTTGGGGCTTTTGAAATTCTTCCAAGTCTGGAAGAAGGAGTGCGCAAGCTCAGGAGAGCACAGTAGCCGTCAGATTGGTCGGAGGAAGAAATCTGGACCGTTGGTTTTCATGTCCAGGGAGCAGCAGGAGGAGCACAGAGGAAGAAATGATCTGAGCCATCAGATCTTGAGAAGATACCCATCAGCCATCGGATCTGTCGGAGTTGCAAGGGAGTTAAGCCTTCGTGAACAGAAGAGGATAAATTCCGAAAGGAGGGTTGACTCATCGGGGTTTCGCATATCGGGATATCAGGAGTCTCGAGGACAAGAGATCGAGAATTTCTATAGGAAAAGTCTCGGGAACGATCTGAACCGTCTGTTTGTGGAGACACGTGGCAGAGGTCGAGCGCTCGTCGGCATTTCGGCATATCGGAGTTCGGAGTTTCGCGAGTCCAGAGGACAAGGCATCCGGTACACTTGAAGTCGTGAACAGTAAGAGGCGATCAGGACCATCCATCAGTTGGGGACGCGTGGAAGAGATCCGAACATTCAGGAGATTTCCTGAAGGGAAATTCGTCCATCGTCATATCAAGGATCGGGATATCGAGAATCCCATTGATGCGAGGTTTATGCATTTCAGCATCGCGATGACTGAAACCCTGATAGGAGACAAGGCTGCGGTCTTGTGAATTAGTGGTCACGTGGACCAAAGGTCTAGCCCAGGGGACTAGTGGAAGTTGGAGCGAATCGGGATTCGGAGGATCACGGATCCCGAGGACAAGTGCGCTTTGGCACTTGAAAGTCTGAAACTCCGATAAGAGGATATAAGGCTGCGGTCTTATGAGAGCCGGTCATATGGACCATGGCATAGCTAGGAGAGGCTAAGGTAGAAAAGGAGCCGTATCGGGAAATTGGAGGTCGGGAGTTCGAGAGGTCAAGAACTCTTGACGTCGGGGATTCCGAAACCCCGAAACCCAAAATTTTTCATCGAGGACAGAGTGTGGTCATGTGCAGAAGGTCGTGCAGGTGAAGAAAGAACCTGTGGATCGGATTTTCAAAGGGGATTCCATTTGGGGATTTAAAGAGCCGCTTCGGCTCAGAAAGAAGGTAAAGGAGAACGATCCTGTGAGCAGGGAGAGCGCGCTTGTGTACCCTCACTGCGTCACTTTTCTACTATTGTGATGAAAAGTACGCATCAGGGCATAAATGTAGAGAACAAAAGTTCTTCCAGATTGATGCATTTGCTTCCTCTTCTTATGAAAACATCCCATCATATGAGATTTCAAACCAAGAGGCGGCTCAGCCAAGTTATCATGTCGAAGATCCACTTGTCACGCTAATGGAATCCATGGAACCGGTCATCTCGCTTCATGCACTCTCACGTATTTCGGCCCCACGGACATTGAAGATCAAGGGCTACATTAAACATAGGTCGGTTGTGGTGTTGATTGATAGTGGTAGTACCCATAATTTTATTCATCGCGGACTTGTTGATGAGATCCATTGCTTTTTCTGCACTGTTTTTAATTTTCAAATCCTCATCGCTCATGGTGGTACTATGAAGTGTGGGGGACATTGTTAGAATGTCAAAGTCCAAATGGGTGATTACCATCTGAAAACCCACATGTTCTCTATTTCCATGGGTGGATTTGATATTTTATTAGGCGTGGAATGCTTCGCACTCTGGGGCCGATCACAATGGATTATAATGAATTATATATGAGATTCACCTAAGAATATTACCCCTACACTCTCAAGGGTCTCCAAGCGGGATCTCCAGGAATCATCATCTCTCACAGGATGGAAAAACTCTTGAAGAAAGGCCACCATAGTGTGTTTGCTCAATTTAATGCCATCTAGGTCACTGAACAAGTCTCTCAGGTAGTTCCTCCTATCCTGCAACTCATCTTGGACAAGTACCCCAAGATATTTGAGCTTCCTATAGCCTTACCTCCTTCCAAGGGTGAGCATGATCATAACATCCCTCTCCTGTCGGGAATTCAACCCCCTAATGTACGTCCCTGTAGATACCCCTTTGCTCAGAAAAATGAAATAGAAAATATGATACAGGGATTACTGGAGGCGGGGGTAATTGGCCCTAGTACTAGCCCATACTCTTCACCAGTGGTGATGGTTTTAATGAAAGAAGGTACTTGGCGCATGTGCCCTGATTTTCGTGCCTTGAATAAACTGACCATCAAAGTTAAATTTCCCATTCCTTTCATCGATGATTTGTTGGATGAACTACAAGGTGCCTATGTATTCACCAATTAGATCTTCGATCCAGTTATCACGAAATTTGAATGAAGGAGGTAGATCTTCTGAAGACTTATTTCAGAACTCATGAGGGACATTATGAATTATTGGTCATGCCTTTTGGACTTTTCAATGCTCCATCCACCTTCCAAATTCTCATGAATAAACTATTGAAACCTTACCTTCGGAAATTTGTCTTGGTTTTCTTTGATCAGATCCTCATTTATAGCCGCACCTGGGATAGCCATATTCTTCATGTGGAAAAAGTCTTTCACTTGTTGCAGGAAAACCAATTGTTTATCAAAAAGACCAAATGTTCATTTGGCATCAACGAAGTGCAATACTTGGGGCACATTGTCAGCAGTGATGGGGTAAAAGTGGACCCCAAAAAGATACAAGCTATGCAAAAATGGCCACGACCAATGACCTTAAATAACCTAAGTGGTTTTCTGGGTCTCAGAGGATATTACAGGAAATTTGTCAACCATTATGGAAAAATTGATAAGCCCTTGACTTACCTCCTTAAGAAAAATGCATTTCATTGGACACCTATCGCTGAGCAAGTCTTCACCGAGTTAAAGCGGGCCATGTGCACGACCCCTGTCCTAGCAGCTCCTGACTTCAACAAAACCTTTGTGGTGGAATCAGATGCTTCAGGCACAGGTATAGGTGTCGTGCTCACCCAATATGGTCGACCCTTGGCATTTACTAGCCAAGCGTTGAGTGGTCGCAACCTGGTTCGATCTACGTATGAAAAAGAAATGATGGCCATTCTTCATGCAGTGCACAACTGGCGACCATATCTCTTGGGATGTCATTTTCAAATTAAAACATATCACCATAGCCTGGAATATTTTTTGGAGTAGCGACTATCATCCTCAGAACAAAATAAGTGGATGACAAAAATGTTGGGTTATGATTATGAAATCATCTACAAAAAGGGAAAATATAACATAGTAGCAGATGCATTGTCAAGACAACATGAGGAGGAAGGCTCCCTCTTTGCGTCCTATTTACCAGTCCCTGATTGGATTGAAGAAGCGCGCTAAGAGTGGCTAATGCACCAAACTACCTCCAAATTAATTCAGCGTCTTTAGGAGGACCCTAATCCTCCTATTGGCTACACTTTGCAGGATAATATTCTTCTATATAAGGATCGTCTGGTTCTCTCACCCTCCTCAACACTTAAGCCCGAGCTCTTAAATGAGTTGCACTCCTTAGTTATAGTGGGTCATTCAGACTTTCAAAATACATATGCTTGTGCTCGTCGTTCTTTTTTTTGGGAAGGCATGAAGAAGGATATACTTCAATTTGTCATAGAATGTGAGGTGTGCCAACATAATAAAGGTGAAACGGCCAAGTCTCTAGGCATCCTACAACCATTACCCATTCCAGCTTCTCTGTGGACAAAAATATCCATGGATTTTATAGTGGGCCTTCCTAAAGCCAAAAACAACTCTATCATCATGGTGGTGGTTGATCGCCTCTCCAAGTATGCTCATTTTTGTCCCTTACTTCACCCTTTCACGTCGGTACTCGTAGCATCTTCCTTGATCATATTTTCAAGTTGCGTGGTATGCCAACCTCTATTGTATATGATCGTGACCCAACTTTCACCAACACATTTTGGCAAGAGTTGTTTAAATTGCAACGCACCCAACTGAACATGAGCACAGCTTATAACCCCCAGTCTGACGACCAAAAGGTAGTCAACAAATGTTTGGAAACATATTTGTATTGTTTTGCTTCAGAAAAACAACACTAGTGGGTGTAGTGGCTTCCTTTCGTAGAATGGTGGTACAATACTTCCTATCATATGACCACTAAAATGACCCCATATCAAGCGGTGTATGGCCAAATACCAACGATCGTCACTACCTATCTTCCTAGCACATCCAAGATCCAATCTATTGATACAATGTTGCAAGGTTGTATAGCCACTCTAGCGGCACTAAAGGATAACCTCCACATGGCCCAAAATCGCATGAAGCAACAAGCAGACCAGCATCATTCAGAAAGGGCTTTTCAGGAAGGTGATTAGGTGTTTCTCAGGCTCCAACCTTACAAGCAAACATCTCTCGAAGCTCAATTACATCAAAAATTGGCACCTAAGTTTTATGGACCCTACCAAATCATCAAGCGTATTGGTTCTATGGCTTACAAATTGGCCCTTCTTGTTAATTCCAAAATCCCCTTGGGTCATTAGTTAATAGGATATGTTTTCTATGTAATAAAGGTTGACATTAATTAATAAGGCCTAAGAAATAAAGAATAATAATTCATGTAAGAATACCTAATAGAAGCTTCCGCTTCTAGAAATATATTCTTCTAGAAGTTTTCTTAGAAGGTAAAACTAGTATAAATAAGAGTAGGAGGCATTGGATATTTTGTCTTGGAGATTATTGTAATAGAGATATGCTCTGTTGGAGGTTTCCCCCTCGAAGAGGCAAGTGAACATTGCTATCATAATAAATTTGCTCTTCCTGGTGATTATTCGGGTGTAATTCTGATGTTCTTCTAATATTTTTTTGGATCTATCATTATTATTCTGTCATTTCTTGTTAGATATTTTATGTTCTGCATAATATATTGTATCAGGAATATTGCATCTGGAGTTATGTGTCGTACGTCGAAGAACTCCCTTCAAGGGGCGAAGCAGTGCATCAAGAAATGAATTCTCTATCTGGAGAGGGCCACTAGGTTGAGATGAATACGTTGCTTCGGAGGTAGCATTGGAAGGCACAGGAATGTCTTAGTTTTTAGCTCATGTCTGCAAATTGACTATGTGTTCACAGATGAGAATATAAGCGTTCGATGGAGACCCTTCATGGTGAGGGGTACCTGCGATGTACCCTAGTAGAAGGGAAAGATTTTTAGCAACCATGTTTTGAGGTTGAGAGGGGAAAGGATGAGTAAGACAGTAGGTTGTTGGGGGGGGTGCTATTGCACCAAAAATCTGTGGACCTCATCCTTCCTAGGGCACTAGTGAGTAGGGTGGTCTTCCCCACAAATGGTGCAGGGAAAATGACTCTTCTTCTTTTCCTTAGTACCCCCCTCCTAGGCATTTTGGGTAGAGGTGGTCCCTTTCTCATTAGTGGAATTCTTCTTCTTGTTTCTTTCTTTTCCTCTAGGTTGTTGAGGATTCTTCGATTGCATGGATTTCACTGAATGCACCTTGGAGGTCTAAGAGGGAAATGAAGCAGTTTGAGCACCAGTGCCAGTAGCCAACGGGTGTGATGTAATCGACATATGAACCATTTGGTCAGCTAACTGGTTCATAGATGCATGGGAAACAAAACCAACCACACCATCGACATGGGGTCCTGGGTTTGGCTTCCTGGGATTTCTTAACAACCGAGGAGCATTTGGAATGATATCATAAAGAGTACCCGACTGCGAGTAGATCAAGTCTAAGTGTTGGGAACACATGATAGCTTACGCCTCGGTGGCGTCCCCGACCATAGCTACATCTCTGGCAATGGGTGGTACGAGGGACTTAGTGAACCACTTTTTAAGGAGTTTGTCTGGAATGTGAGTCTTAATCATCCTACGCCATCGACACCACTCATGAATATGATCGGAGATGTGGGTGGAATTGTCTTGACGAAGAAAAGTCAATATCTCAATTCCTATCTCGTACCAGATGGGAAATTGGTAATGTGTTAAGAATGCCATTGCCAGGTTGTTGAAGCTTCTAAAGGAATTGCCTTTTAGTTCAATGTACCATTTGGCGGCGGCTCCAGTCAAGGATCTCTGAAAAATGCACAATCTTACACTATCATCCATCAACGAGTTGGATGAACACCACAAGTGGTAAGTCATGATGTGTGTAGAGGGGTCCTCTCACAGCTTTCTGTCAAACTTAGGAATGTTTGAGGGTAATTTGGACTGCATAGTCGCCCATGAAGGGTCATGGGCTATAGGGTAATTTTCTAACCGTGAAAAATATGGTAAATCAAGAGTTGCAAGGAAACGATGCAAATGAACACTAGGAGGGAGGTGAAGTCTCTATTATCCCAAATGGACCTTGCGGTACCCCTATGTTTGTACTACTGGAGGGTTGGGGAGCTCCTGAAGAGTGAGTTCTTGCTGGTATGGTGGCACCTCCAGGAGCATGACTACTCCCAGAACCAAATATTCCCCCAAGGGGGTTTCCCCCAGGGGAAAATGTGGACCCTCCAGGAAAGATGTTTCCAAAGCTAGTCCCAGGGAAGAAACCCCCAGGACCGGATGTGGACACAAAAGGAAAACCTCCCCATGATGAAAAATTTCCCCCCATGGATGTGCCCCCAGGGAATGGTGTTCTAACCCAAGGAAAGTTAAAACCTCCAGATGCATTGTTTCCCTCAGTTTGACTAGGGACAGACCCAAAACCCACTAGGCATACTCCACCCAAAAGGTACACCCGCAATTGATGATGCTGAGTTACTCGTTGGATTGGTGGAAGTTGAAGGAGTTCAATTTCCCATGCTAAAACCAAAGCTCACCCCCCCACTGGAAAAGAATATGGAAGTGGGAACCGACATGGAAGGAATGGGCGCAGGGATGATAGGTATGTTAATGGATGGAGATGGCATGGCTGACGTCTGCTATATGGAGGAACCAAAAACAAAAGGAGTGGATGGTGTAGGTCCAATGGACCTAAGAGGTGGCAATGAGGACATTGTTGGGATGCCCCAATGGAATTTCCCCCTATCCTAGGTGGGGATGGGTTCTTAGTCTCAGTTACACTAGACGAGACACTTGGTCTTGACATAGTGGGAGAATGTGTGAACAAAGAAAAAGGCTCACTAAAAATTTCCTTTACTTGGACTAGTAAAGGGGCATATAATTCAATCAAAGAAGGATTAAAATTCCGCAGAGGATGTTCGTCGACCACTTCTGTTTCGACTAAACTGGTTTTTTCAAACCAAACATAAGACCCTTCAAACTCATTTTCACTTGTTACACGTCGCTTTAGAGGCAGGTTCACCTATGTACTAAGCTCAAGTCCTCATAGTCAACAGGACCAACGTGGTGATTCAGCCACAGTGAATAAATTTATGTTACTTTCCAAACACAAATCAACCTATGGTCGACCTAGACTCAAACTCAAACAGAACACCCCTAATCAAATATAGGCAACAACACGAAAATCGTAACGTATGGTCGAACTAGTGAAGGTGTGAGGAGCAGTTACGATGATCGACGTGAAATATCCCTGATCGGTGCAAGTAACCTTTATTAAAGTGGGCACCCTCAAGGGGCACTTAGACCATGAACGAACATATTCCCCAGGTACTACAGGAATGTCCCACCTGCAGTGACCTATGTGGATCCCTAGGAAAGGTCACTAAGGCTACCACCTAACAATCAATGGTCGGGCGAACAATCGCAATTCTGACCACACGTAAGGGTAGGGTAGCTAAGCCTGAAGCTATGAAGGCGTTAACCAACAGAACCCCCATATACGTAACAAACGAAGCGGTATCGAAAACAACACAACAAGCAGAGAGGGGTAATCTCCCTTGTTAGAATTTCAAGGGAAAACTAGAACAAAAATATCTTTTAACTTTATTCACTACAGTAGATATAGATCAACACTTAAAATAAAAAAATTTGAAGTAGATTAAACACAGAAAATATAAATCTCAACATGCTAAAGAGAACCAATATTTAAGTAGGATTGATCATGAATAGAAGAAAACATTTCTAAATATTAACTTGAACTAGATTTAAACATTAGCAAAACAAAATCTGAACATTACCTTAGCAAAAACAAATAACAGAAGTACATGATGTGTAGTTGTCCTCTTTCTGTATGTTCAGAAAAAATCAATAATGGTCATGGATCAAACCCTCAAGGGTTTGATCTCATCATGATATAAGTAGACAATTTTTCCAAGAAGAAATTAGGGTAGAAAACCAATCAGCATCAAGTACATGGCTGATATGAAAAACCCCAATGACAAACCCAAACAGCCCAAGCAAAAAAACTATCAAATTATAAGGAACTGCTACAACAAATGGGTAGCTCATAATAGTAAGCTTAGGGATGTTTTAACAGGCCCTGGATGTTGTAAGCAATAAGTGACAAAAGCAACACTAGAAATACACCGACAATAGCTAAGGATAAGTTAGTGGTAGCCTAGGAGGGGAAGAGGAAGCCTAGGAGAGGCTAGCAACAGCCTAGAAGGAGAAGTGGAGGAGACCACGACACATTGGAAGAAAGAGGAGAGGGTCACACACTTCAACATAGCAGGAGGAGTGTTAATCCCTAATATTGGCTCATTACCCCTTAATTGGGGCATATTATATTAGTAATGTTATTTTATTAATGTCGGCTTTAGGCCATTAGTTGTAATTATACCTCCTAGTCTCCTATATATACCAAGGAGACATTTTCATTTTGAATCATCTTGT
>JASDQU010503354.1:50989-63642 GCA_032191745.1 Picea mariana | reverse complement strand
TGAAACTAATACACAATGTGTTTCAATGTGTTTTATGCAATTCCTCCAAGTTTCACTTCTTGGAACCTCTCAGAAAAGGAGTTATAGAAGCAATGGCATACCTTGCTGAATTCTGGCTTATTCTAGAGATCGACCTTGTAGAGAGTACCCCTTGCTGAATTCATATTTTTTGAATTGATATGAAACTATTACATAGAATACTAAATACTATACCCTAACCAACACATTTTGTTTCACTGAATTTGGATTTTTTATGAAGAAGTTATGACGTTTTTACCCGAAACACATGTTTTTGACTAGTTTCAGGACTAGCCAAAAACCCTATTTTCCACGGAGTGTAACTCCCAAAATACAATGATCCACAAGTTGAATTTTTTACCATGGATACTTGAATATGTTTTCTCAATTTAATAGCAATTTCATGATCTGAATCATTATATAAAAAAAATTATAGCGAAAATGGTGAGGTGACCTGTAAATAACATACCTTAGAAAGCACCATCAAAAGAATTTATCATTCCTTGTATTTCGGCCTTCTTTTCTTCACTTTCCTCAGAATTTAGACTTATATATCCTTTGGTTACCTTATACACCTATAGGTATTCAATATTCTCAAGTGTTATTAAAATGAGAGAGCCTTGCCTCTTATTTATACTCTCCAAGTAGCTTCCTTAAAAACATCTTCTAGGTCACTTGGCCCCACTTTCCTTATTTTAGGGTTAACCCACTTCTAATTTCTCCATTAAATTTATTATTGAAATAATTTATTTTTTATTCACTTTGAATTATAATACACTCATTACTTCACTTTATTATTTACCTTTTAAAATCTCTTAAACCACTTTGACTACTTTGACCTTTTGGGGCTTCTAGATGACATATAAGGGCCCTCCAACTTCGTAAGGCCATAACTCTCAAACCGTGAGAAGTTATGTGACGTTACACATACCACCAGAAATGGAATGACATGTACTATCCATATAAAATAGTATTATCTGAAAGTATATCATAACTCGTACCATTATCCATGAAAAAAACTTGGGTCCATTACCCAAACCTAGGGTCTACAACTTCACATGGCCATAACTCTCTAACCGTGAGGAGTTATGTGACATTCCACATACCACCGGAAATGGAATGACAAGAAATATACATATAGGATAGTTTACCTAACAAATTCATTGTCCTTCTTCTGGTTATTCCACAATTAAGCATGGGTTCTCTTACTCCGCAAAGCGTCTTCCCGTGAGGGCTTTCACCATTAGGGGACCACTTTGGAGTTCATCCATATTTACTTCTTATCAACCATGACAAGACAATAATGAGTCATATTTACATCAAACAATATTGGGTCCATTACCCAAACCTTTGTGATGCAGGGCTTTCTTTAAGGGTTGACATCAATGTCAACCAACCTTAATCAACAATATCCCCCTTTGGCATTGATGGCAACACTCTGATGCAATACTGAAATCATATCACTCATGCTCCCCCTGGAACCATGCCTCTGTCCTCTGTATCTAATAAATTTGCCTCTATCCTCTGCATCCAATAAATCTTCTCCCCTAGGAACCATGCCTCTATCCTCTGCATCTGATAAATCTCTCCCCCTTTTTCATCAATGGCAAAGGTATATTTCCATCTGAGGCTACTCCCCCTGACTGAACTGTCCTCTTATGGTGCTTCCCCATGTACATCTAATACATATAAGATAAGCATTCAAAAAACATTCAAAAAGCATTCATTTTGGAGCAGAAATAACTCCAATTCTTTGGTGAATATATTCAAAGGCTTCCCATGGAAGTGGTTTTGTAAAGATGTCTATCACTTGTTCTTTTGTACCCACATACTCAGCTCTGATGTTCTTTTCTGCAACCTGTTCCTGTAGAAAGTGATACTTGATTGGAATGTGCTTCGTCTTGGAGTGCATCACCGGGTTTTTTGAAATACAGATGGCACTTGTATTATCACAATATATTGGAATGGGCTCATCATACTCAACCTATATATCTGTCAAATTTTGTTTCATCCAAAGAACCTGTGTACAACATGTTGTTGTTGCAATATAATCTGCATCGGCTGTAGATAGAGATACTGATGATTGTTTCTTTCTTATCCATGATACCAAACACTCACCTAAGTAGAACGTTGTTCCACTGGTGCTTCACCGATCATCAATACAACCTGCCCAATCTGCATCTATGTAGGTAATAAGTGATAGATCTTTTCCTTTTGGATACCATAATCCAAACTCTTATGTTCCTTTGAGATATCTTAAAATCCTCTTTACTGCTAATACATGTGATTCCTTTGGTGTTGTTTGAAATTGTGCCACCTGTCCAACTGCTTGCATTACATCTGATTTGGATGTTGTAACATATAGTAGGTTGCCAATCATTGACCTGTATTTCCTCTAATCTGTAGACTTCGAATCATCATCTCTTCTCAACTTACGACTGGTTTGCATGGGAGTGATAACTAGTTTGCAATCTTCCATTCCGAACCTCTTTAGCATTTCTCTGATATACTTGGTTTGAGAAATAAAAATTCCTTGGTTTCTTTGACATATCTGAAGTCCCATAAAGAAGGATAGTTCTCCAAGTAATGACATTTAAAATTCATTATGCATGCCTTTTGCAAATTTCTGGCTTAACCTGTCATCATCACTACCAAAAATAATATCAACATAAACTTCAATTAATAAAATATTACCTTGACTTACCTTGATGTAGAGGTTATTGTCTACACTTCCTTTTCTGAACCCTGCCTGCTACAGATACTTATCCAGTCTGGAGTACCATGCTCTAGAAGCCTGTTTTAGACCATACAAGGCCTTCTTTAATTTACATGCATAGTCTATGTTCTCTAACAACTGAAATCCTTCTAGTTGTTCAATGTAGACTTCTTCTTCAAGTTCCCCATTCAGAAAAGTTGATTTTACATCCATCTGATATACTTTAACATTTTTGGAGCATGCATAAGCTAAAATTAAATGGATTTATTCCATTATGGCAATTGGGGCAAATGTCTCTTCAAAGTCAATTCCTTCAATCTGTGCATATCCTTTACATACCAATCTAGCTTTGTTCCTTGTAACATGTCCATCTTCATTCAATTTATTCCTGAAAACTCATTTTGTGTTGATCACATTCTTATTCTTTGGTCTTGGAACCAATTCCCAAGTGTCATTTTTTTCTATTTGATACAATTCTTCATCCATGGCCTTATTTCAAAATTCATCCTTGTTGGCTTCTTCAAAACAGTTTGGTTCAATTGTAGATAAGAGTGTTAGGTGTGTTTGTTCTGGTGAACGGATTTTTCTTCTAGTCTCAACTGTAAATACCTATAGGTGTCTGAGGTAACCAAAGGATATCTAAGCTGAAATTCTGAGGAAAGTGAAGAAAAGAAGGCCGAAATGCAAGGAAGGATAAATTATTTTGATGGTGCTTTCCAAGATATGTTATTTACAGGTCATCTCACCTATAAATAACATACCTTAGAAAGCACCATCAAAATAATTTATCTTTCCTTGCATTTCG
The DNA here is from genome assembly GCA_032191745.1 of Picea mariana. Lineage (NCBI taxonomy): Eukaryota > Viridiplantae > Streptophyta > Pinopsida > Pinales > Pinaceae > Picea > Picea mariana. The sequence goes on along the minus strand of JASDQU010503354.1, from coordinate 60,103 downwards.
GCCTTCTTTTATTCACTTTCCTCTGAATTTCATCTTAGATATCCTTTGGTTACCTCAGAAACCTATAGGTATTCAATATACTCTTAGAGGCTACCTCAGAGCCTTCCCTCTTATTTATACTCTCCAAGTAGCTTCCTTAAAAACATCTTCTAGGTCACTTGGCCCCTCTTTCCTTATTTTAGGGTTAACCCACTTCTAATTTCTCCATTAAATTTATTATTGAAATAATTTATTTTGTATTCACTTTGAATTATAATACACTCATTACTTCACTTTACTATTTACCTTTTAAAATCTCTTAAATCACTTTGACTACTTTGACCTTTTGGGGCTTCTAGATGACATATGAGGGTCCTCCAACTTCGTAAGGCCATAACTCTCAAACCGTGAGTTATGTGATGTTCCACATACCACCAGAAATGGAATGACATGTACTATCCATATAGAATAGTATTATCTGAAAGTATATCATAACTCATACCATTATCCATGAAACAAACTTGGGTCCATTACCCAAACCTGGGGTCTCCAACTTCTCATGGCCATAACTCTCTAACAGTGAGGATTTATGTGACGTTCCACATACCAATGGAAATGGAATGACAAGAAATATCCATATAGGATAGTTTACCTGACAAATCCATTGTTATTCTTCTCATTATTCCACAATTAAGCATGGGTTCTCTTACTCCGCTAAGCGTCTTCCCATGAAGGCTTTCACCATAAGGGGACCACTTTGGAGTTCATCCATATTTAGTTCTTATCAACCATGACAAGACAATAATGAGTCATCTTTACATCAAACAATATTGGGTCCATTACCCAAACCTTTGTGTTGTGGGGCTTTCTTCAAGGGTTGACATCAATGACAACCAACCTTAATCAACAAAACCAACCAAGATATTATTTGATGAAGTGTTGAACCCATTATTCAAAATAGTCGAACTTGCTAATGAGAAAAATGCAAAAACATAATTATAATTGAAACAAAAGTAAACAGTTGATAAAAATTAATGTTTTTGTTTAAATTAAGATTTGTATGCTCGTCTCTCCTTCATTCAAATTATATCAAATGTGAACAAATGTCATAGAAAATATTTGTTGCAATAAGATTGCTTCCTGTAAAATCATTGTTATTAATCCATGTCTTCAACCAAGCCATTCTCATAGAAGATAAATTCAATAAGGAAGAGGTAATAACAAACTCCCAAATTATGAAGCTCGTCCATCAACATCAAAACTATGTAGAAATCAAAACGAAATGGCATTTAAATTTCATGAAATTCAAACCAAACAAAAGAAAAGAATATAAACTCAAACGAACCTTGAAATAAAGCAAACCAATACCAATCCAATCAAGGAAAGGGAAACTAACGAAGAATCCAAGTAAAATTTAGAGGGACCCTAGATTTTGATTAAAGAAAAAGAAGGGGGTTGCTGCAGGAAGCCAACAAATGGTGACTCACTAGGCGAAGCAGTTATCTCTAACCTATTAAAATTTCATCTCAGGGAAGAAGAATAAGACTTGGACATAATTTTAAGATACTTTGAAACAAATCCACTTTAAGATTACACAATATTAATATTAACTCAGACTTATAGAAAAATACCACGATTATAATCAGAAAAGAAGAAAAGAATACTTTTACAGAGGATTATAACCTGAAGTTGTGTTTTTATCAAAGGGTAACAATGTTTATAAAAATGACTTCAATATCATTGACAGAGCCACTGCTGCAAGCACGCGTTATAGCCTCGACAGGGATGTCATTTAACCCACTTAAGTACTTTAATCCCATCCAATAGTTGTCTATCCACATGATGTATACTTCCATAAAAGTTAACTTAAAATCATATACCTTCTAGCTCTTGACACGACATTGCTTCGCTACCAGTAGGCCTATTCAGTAACCCAACGAAGTTGTCTTGGTATCATGTGTGCATTTACCCGCTGCCAGTGTTGTGGGTGGGAAATCCCTCCTACAAACTAGCACTAAGGGTTTTATCATGCATGCAGAAATGACCTAAATATTCTTACCTTTTACCATCATCCCATGCCTAAACCCACATTACTCATATGTAAATACAAGGCTCAAGAGATTAAGTTGACGTACCTTATTTTTCATGTTTGATTTTGATCCCTTTTCACGCTTGGTCATTCTTTGACTGCAACTCTCCTCCCAATGCTGACCTGCATTCATTAAAGACAAACAAAGAACTCCACATGCATTTGATCTATGAACTAATAGGTTAGAGATTTAATCAATCATACAATCAATATTCCAATAATGACAATCTCATATGGCAGGACAGGAAAAGAAATTCTTTTATCAACTTCACAATGATACCTTACAATGATAAAGTCAGCTACTGCTCCTCGATCCTGATCCTGGGCTCTTCTTCCACTATCTTCCAACTGCTTTTCTCTATACTTCTCTTTGCACAAGGATGGCTAAAGTTTGGGACAAAGGGAATGCTCAATCGGGTATAGTTTCTTTTCTATGATTCTCCTCCTTTCAAATGGGACCACTAACCCTTCTTTTATAGGCTAGAAGAAGCTAGGTATTTGGTCGAGTGACCAGCCATGCATGGCCGAAAGTTTTAGTTAACTTACCCAAAGTTGTGTGTTCCATTAGCAACATTCCTTTTTCCATGCTTCTGTAGGTACACGTGGGTTGTCTTGGGTCAGCTAGCATGTACACGCGTGCAGTAATGGAGTAGGGCGCATGGGTTTTTATAAAAGGGATTTTTAAGAAGAGTTGTTCAGCAATGTTTTGGCAAATAAGGAATCTGAGATGGCCTGATGTCGAGTAAGCATGCCTGGTGAAAATTAGGGTTATAACAGATGCCCCCTAATATGTGAGGTCAAAAGAGCATCTGATGGCCAAAATACATTAACAATCTTCACCGATGTTCCGAACAAGTGAGCCCAGGGACCAGAAATCAGAAGGTGTCGTCTGCAAAATCATAATTGTCTCACCGAGGCAGGCATACCCATGCTCAGGATAAAATAAAATCATGGCTACCAATCAAATACACTATAGATCCATGTCATATAACTATATAAATTGTAGCCACGAGCAATACACAGCGAAGCTACATCTCGAAATCAAAAAGATATACATGTTCTAGAAGTTGATAAGGCCTGATGGTTGGAGATGAGGTCTTCAGAGCTTGAGAAACAACTTCAAAATATTCAAAACTTGGGTAGGAGTGTAATATGAGTGTATGAATTTATTACCCAGAGGTCTTCGATAGCTCGTCAGTCATGGACTAGAGAATCTTGATGATCAGACTAAAGGCTTCATTGATTTCCAACAAAGACTTGATTGGATTTTGAGGATGGTCGGGCATGAGGGCAAGAGACAAACTGTAGAGGGGCCGACTCAGGCTTGGTAAAAACTTCCCTTGGACAATAGCAAGACAAATGATGAGACTTAGGCAGCATGGCATTAACATAAGTTTACGAGGCAGGAGGCAATGCAAACTCTCCATATGTTTGGACGAATAACCAAACGGAGGAGAACACAGCTCAATGTAGCGGGAACAGCTTCCTAAGGTCATATTAAATCCCAGCGTTCGACGAACAAATGGACAGATGTGATTTATCCAAGGGTGACTCATTGTGCTACCAATACAAAGAAAATACTTTTCCCTTCCTCTTTTTGGGGTATATTTGATTTTTTTTTGTCTTTTTCAATAACTTTGAAAAAAGAATAAAAGAATGTTACGTTACAAAGGAGGGATGAGTGTTGCAAACATACAAGCTTGAGACACAAGGACAAGACTGATGTTCAAAGTAAGGACACTCAGGAAAAATCCCTCCTGGGGCCAAAGGTGTCAGGACACAAAGGCAAAGTGCTACAGGGCTTGAGTATAAGGCATGCTTCAAATGGTTTAGTTGAGAGCAACATGGAGCTGACATTAGACCAAAGACGCAAGTATGAAAATGCGATTAATAAGACACACAATGGTAACGTCCTTCGATGTAAGTTTAACAAGCCCAGAGAAGGTAAGCTCGGCGATTTTTCATATTTAGAGTCTGAAAAAACATAAAAGGAGAATCCAATGGGGTAACTTTTTTGAAGGTAGTCTGGTCGGTTTGAAAAAGGGGTAACCTAGAACAGACAAGACATCTATTCAAAACCATTTTAATGAGTGTGATAAAGACAAGATCACTCAGCTATTTTTTCATTTTTAAGGAGTCTGAAAAAAGATTAACTATGGACTCCGTCAGGAATGTTCTTCTGGACCATTTTAACGAGTGTGAAAGAATAAGGTCACTCAGCGATCTTTTCAATTTTAGAGAGTCTGAAAAGAGATTAACTATGGACTCCATGGGGGTTCCTTTTTTGGAAATTTAGTCCCTCAGGTCCGAAAAAGGGTTAAAATTATACCTGAGAGTACTCTTCTAGAGAACTGAAGTTCCTTAGAGTATACCTTTGTTCGTACAGTTGACCGTCCGGACCAAAAAAGGGATAAACTACCACCGGATAGACCTTCAAATTTCATCTTAACGAGCATGAAAGGCCACAAGATCGCTCGAAAATATTTTCATGTTTAGAGGGTCTGAAAAGGGCTTAAAAGAAGACCCGTTATGTTTTGGGAGTCACGTGGGTGAGGTCAAGAGTGATAAAGAGTCATGCAAATGAGGCTCAAAACTCGTAACCAGGCAAAACTAAAAGAACTCTCAAGCCTATAGTCATTAGTGATAGCATGGACACCATAATGTTGTTGGACACACCTACCACACTTAGAGGGAGGGTGAATGAGTGTGGGGATCTTTTTCCCAAAACTTCCCTCTTGCACAAAAACTCATCAATTAGCATTCAACATTTATTCATTACCCATTGCTATCATTTATAACCAGTTAGATGTGAGCACATATTAGCAACATATATTAGCAATATATCATCAACAAGTCATCACCACAATGAACACAAATAACACAAGATGTATGTACAATTTTCTTTTTATTACGGACTACAATCCTTGGGGTTTATCAACAACAACTGAATAGAGTACAACTCTGNCTCTATAATGAAAGGCTCAAATTACACCCCCAGCATCAACTGAGATGAGGCAACAATCCTCAACAGATATCAATCTGTCAATAGGTACGCGACCTGTCAGTAGTGCAGCCCACGTGTGCACGTGCCCTGGCTCACTACAGCCCACGTGTGCACATGGCCAGTGTATAATGTAACAAACATATGCTTCTGAGAAAGTAGGGTTTTTCTTTTCTTCACATGCTCAGATCCTCTGCAACTTGCAATCACTTTCTCTTCTATCTTCCATTGTCCAAACTGGCCCACAGTCAGCCACAATACGTCCAAGCTCTCCAATAGCTTGCTCATGCTCCTCAACAAATCAATATGAATGTTATTTCAATCATGTATAAACAACTAGTCTACCATAGCAATCATGTCACTACTAAATCACAAGAGTGTTGCTCACTCCATCAACCAAATCAACCAAACTGAACCACATCATAGAATTCATACCAAGAATTCCCTAAGCATTCACAACACATCAAACAATAGTATCCATCAAAACAATAATGTAACCATACCAGTGTCTCAGTGATAGATCTGAGGCCATAGAATGCAGATATGGAACCTACCTCATCATCCAAGAGCTTGGCACCATCTCAAACACAAATCTCCATGATTTTATCCACTCCACGCTCACTGTACACAGTCATCCCATGTGTACACTCACCCTATACATAGTCAGCTCGCGTGTACACGTACCCTATACACAGACAGCCCACGTGGGCATTAGAAAATAGGGTTTTCTGTGAATCCGAGAATTTTGTCGTCAAGATCTCTGACATAGCTGAAACTTTGATGCGTCCAAGAGATTTTCCTCTCGCTCTCTTCCTCAAAATAGATCTTCAATCATGCTCAAGAGATCCACACCAATAGGATGCTCTCACAAGAATCTCTCCATCAATACTCCACAATATATTCTCAAGAAGCTCTCCATTGATCCACAAAAAGGATTCTCACCGAATGTACATTTTTACAAGAGATCCTAGATTCTTATTTATACTTTCATCTTCTAGGTCACTTAACCCATTTTTAGGTTACTTAACTCATTTCTAGGTCACTTAACCTATTTTCCTTATTTTAGGGTTAACTACTTTCCATGAATAGAAATTTCTACAATACTTTATTATTTAAATATTCCTTCTTGATTTTGTCACTTCATTTTATTATTTAAATAATCTTTCTTGATTTTGTCACTTTACTTATCATTTAAATAATGATTTCTTATTTTCAATCACTTTTACTTCTTTTACATTTTGGGGCTTCAAGCCATCATATGGGGGTCCTTCAACGTCGTAGAGCCATAACTCTCAAACCGTGAGGAGTTATGTGACATTCCACATACCACCAGAAATGGAATGTCAAGCACTATCCATCTAGGATAGTTTCACCAACAACTTCATTGATCTTCATCTCATTAATCCACATGCAAGCATGGGTCCTCCAACCATTCTTCTAGGATAACTCAATCCATAAAGCGTCTTCCCGTAAGGGCTTTCACCATAAGAGGACCACTTTGGAGTTCATCCATTTGTGCACCTTATCAACCATGATAAGACAATAATGATTCATCAATTCACCACTGCATCATATATATCAACTATGCATCATGTATCAATGACAAATCATTGATCCATCTTCATCAATGCATCATATCAATGACCCATCTTTATCAATTGGTTTCCACTTGGACATCTATCATGCTCATCAAGGGCATTATATCAATGATCCATCTTTATCAATTGGTTTCCACTTTGACATCTATCATTCTCATCAAGGACAATACATATCAATCATCAATCAATCAATTACTTGACATCAATCAATGACATCAATCAAACCAAACCATTTGCATCAATGACGTATGATCCAACAATATCCCAAATAATCAAACCATTGGCATCAATGACAACATGATCCAACAATATCCCCCTTTGGCATTGATGGAAATACCAACATTGATATCAACATGTAGACAAGGCATGTTCTTCATCAATAGTCAATGTGACTATCTCTCCACATCAATCTCTCCCATCAATAGACATCAATCACATCAATGTGATTATCTCTCCCCCTTTGACATCAATGGCAAAGGGCCATTCTCCTCTTGGGGCTGCTCTCCCTGTCTTGTTTTCATTGAATAATCTCTCCCCTTTTGAACAAGGGATATCAATCTGATGTAATGCTGAAAATACATTTCCCATGCTCTCTCTATGACCATCGCTCCCCCTGGAATTATGCCTCTATGCTCTTTCTTCAAATATAGGTCTCTTTTCTAGGTATGCATCTGATAAATATCTCCTCCTAGAATCATGGGAAGAAGAATGACTCCCCCTAAGGGTATGTCTCCCCCTATATTCTCTGCAAGATGAACAATATGCTACCATATGATGATCCTTGGACCTGTTCATGCATCAAACTTGTGCTATACCATTCATCATGAAACAAAATATATGTCAACAATGAAATAGAGAATCATGAACAATATATCCACCAAGTGCATCATGTACCAAAATGTGCCCACAATGCACAACACCCATGTACATCAACCATGTACATCAACAATGTGCCAAAAGATATCATCCATGAAATGTATCCACCATATGCCAACATGTGCATCTACCAATATGCCAACATGTGCATCTATCAATATGCTAAATAAATACCATCCATGAGTGTACCATCATGCATCATTACTTGCACCAAGAAAGTATATCAACCATGCATCAAAGAGCTAAGACTCCCTAGTGATGTACAACATGACTATCAACTCAACTCACTAACTACATGTCTCAAAGTGTAGACCATCCACATGCAAAATGCATGTAACATGATATCCAACAATACCATATGCTTCCAATACATCATAAGATATATCAATGAAACTTCAATTATGCACCAACCATGTACCCCAATAGATTATTTTACATAATCCAATAGATGAGCATTTGATCAACATCAATCCATACTCATGGGTTAGTACCATGCACCCAAGATTTATTTTTATTATACCATTGTGTGATATCACCATGAAAACCTGCAACAAACAGTGTCAGAACCTGTAATAAACAATGTCAAACCCTACAACATAGATTTATATCATCACATCAAGTTGCAACCCCTATGCATAGCCCTTTTCCTTAGGCTTTACCACATATACGCGGCTTGTTGCACAACAAAGCGCGTGTGTATGCGACCTATTCAAGGTCAGCACGCGTATACATGTGACTATCACCATTGTCACCTGCATGTGCCTCAGTAGATGACACTTTTGAAATGCCCTTCAGTATTTCATTTTGATCTGACTGCTCTGTCTTCTTCACCCACTTCTGTAGATGACCCTTTTCCTCAGAACTTGAGCTCTGAGAATCCATCTTTTCAACTATGTATCCCTTTCTTACTTCATTCCTTCTTCTAGCAATGCTATGTGAATTCCTCATCATGGACTTTCTTCTTGTGTTCCATCACTCCTAGGATTTGTGGCCAAATCCACTACAGCTGTAGCATCTCATAGAGTTACAGTGAACAACAATATGTCCTACTTGATCACATCTCCAACACCTTGTGATGTTATAGAATCTTACATTACATCTCCTTTAACAAGATCTACATTCAAAAGATTTGTGACCATATCCATTACATGAATAACAATGCCCATGAAAAATACTTTTATACCTTTGGTTTGGTGTCCCAAAAATGGCTTCTTGATGTCTTCCTTGCTTTGTACTTTTGAAATTTTCCTTTCCTTGTGTAGATGGTTTCTTTGCAAAATTATCTTCTTTCTTTGATGGACTTACCTCATGCTTCTTTAAGGTGCTTGCTTCATCATGTGTATCTTCTCCTTTGTATCCAAGACCTAATTTATCACATGATGGTCTTTGACTTTCTAAGATCTCATCCAATATTAGTGAGCTATTCAAGAATTTGTTTGAATTTTCTATCTTCTTCCTAAGGTCAACAATTTCAGCTTCTAGCTTACAACATGACTCTTCCTTTTCATTTATTTGATTCTTCAATAGTTCCTCTATTCTTTTGGCTTCTTCAATTTGGGTCTTGAGATGGA
>JASDQU010503354.1:21763-50818 GCA_032191745.1 Picea mariana | reverse complement strand
TCTATATAATAATGATCACTTCTATATCTATATAAACCCTCTTCAATTTCCTTTTGAAGATTTAATAGATTTCCTTCTATTCTTTTCATGGGATAAATACCATCAAACTTTACACAAACTGTTTCTACATCTTCTTCTTCACTTGTAGAGAAAAAGTTATCATCATCATTGCAATTAAGGGTTTTTGAGTGTTCTTTACCTTCATTTGAAGTATCTTCACTTTCTTCCCTTTTATCAACACATAATTCTTTGCCTTCATCTTCAAGATTTTCCTTTGTTCTATTATCACTTGATTCTTTATCTTCACTTGAAATGTTTTCAAAATAATATTTAGAAATAATGCATTCAAGAGTTTTTTATGATTCTTTACCTTTGATGATCTTGATGGAGTGGTATTCAATTTCTTCTTTCTCTTCCTTGCTTTGATATGTCTCCTCTAGCTTTAGCCATAGATCCTTGGCGGAAGTGCATTGTCCCATGCTCTCTTTGATAGGGCTTGAGACTCCACTAAGAATGGTCTTGAGAGCCAATGCATCATTCTTCTTTCCTTCCCTTTGAGCTACAAACTTTGAATTGTTCTTCAATGAAACATATCCACCGATGGTTGTCTTCCAAATAGTTGCTCCCATTGTCTTCAAATACACTCTCATCTCTATTCTCCAAGTAGAACAGTTTTCCTCATCAAGAATTGGAACTTCATCATCCATTTGTGTGTCTATGGATCTCCTTCAAGCTTGTTAAGGCTTGTAGTGAAGGCATGCTCTGATACCAATTGTTGGACACACCTACCACACTTAGAGGGGGGGTGAATGAGTGTGGGGATCTTTTTCCCAAAACTTCCCTCTTGCACAAAAACTCATCAATTAGAATTCAACATTTATTCATTACCCATTGCTGTCATTTATAACCAGTTAGATGTGAGCACATATCAGCAACATATATCAGCAATATATCATCAACAAGTCATCACCACAATGAAGACAAAGAACACAAGATGTATGTACAATTTTCTTTTTATTACGGACTACAATCCTTGGGGTTCATCAGCAACAACTGAATAGAGTACAACTTTGTAAGAGCACCTGCTCTATAATGCAAGACTCGGCTTACACCCTCAGCATCAACTGAGATGAGGAAACAATCCTCAATAGATATCAATATGTCAACAGGTACGTGACCTATTAGTAGTGCAGCCCACATGTGCACGTGCCCTGGCTCACTACAGCCCGTGTGTGCACGCGGCCAGTGTATAATGTAACAAACGTATGCTTCTGAGAAACTAGGGTTTTGTTTTTCTTCACATGCTCAGATCCTCTGCAACCTGCAATCACTTTATTTTATGTCTTCCACTATCCAAACTAACCCACAGTCAGTCACAATATGTCCAAGCTCTCCAATAGCTTGCTCATGCTCCTCAGCAAATCAATATGAATGCTATTTCAATCATGTATAAACAACTAGTATACCATAGCAATCATGTCACTACTGAATCAAAAGAGTGCTTCTCACTCCATCAACCAAATCAAACAAACTGAACCACATCATAGAAGTCATACCAAGAATGCCCTAAGCATTCACAACGCATCAAACAATAGTATCCATCAAGAAAATAATGTAACCATACCATTCTATTAGTGATAGATCTGAGGCCATAGAATGTAGATCTTGAACCTGCCTCATCATCCAAGAGCTTGGCACTAGCTCAAACAAAAATCTCCATAATTTTATCCACTCCACACTCCCTGTACACAGTCAGCCCGCGTGTACACTCACCCTATACACAGCCAACCCACGTGTACATGCACCCTATACATAGACAGCCTACGTGGGCATCAGAAAATAGGGTTTTTTGTGAATCCAAGAATTTTGTCGTCAAGATCTCTGACATAGATAAAACTTTGAGGCATCCATGAGATCCTCCTCTCGCTCTCTTCCTAAAAATAGATCTTCAATCATGCTCAAGAGATCCACACCAATAGGATGCTCTCACAAGAAGCTGTCCATCAATACTCCACAAGATATTCTCAAGAAGCTCACTAATTGTTCACAAAAAGGATTCTCACTGAATGTACATTTTTACAAGAGATCCTAGCTTCTTATTTATACTTTCATATTCTAGGTCACTTAACCCGGTTTTAGGTTACTTAACTCATTTCTAGGTCACTTAACCTATTTTCCTTATTTTAGGGTTAACTACTTTCCATGAATAGAAAGTTCTCCAATACTTTATTATTTAAATATTCCTTCTTGATTTTGTCACTTCATTTTATTATTTAAATGATCTTTCTTGATTTTGTCACTTTACTTTATCATTTAAATAATGATTTCTTCTTTTCAATCACTTTGACTTCTTTGACATTTTGGGGCTTCAATCCATCATATGGGGGTCCTTCAACTTCGTAGAGCCATAACTCTCAAACCGTGAGGAGTTATGTGACATTCCACATACCACCAGAAATGGCATGTCAAGCACTATCCATATAGGATAGTTTCACCAACAACTTCATTGATCTTCATCTCATTAATCCACATGCAAGCATGGGTCCTCCAACTGCTCTTCTAGGATAACACAATCTGTAAAGAGTCTTCCCATGAGGGATTTCACCATAAGGGGACCACTTTGGAGTTCATCCATTTGTGCACCTTATCAACCATGATAAGACAATAATGATTCATCAATTCACCACTGCATCATATATATCAACTATGCATCATGTATCAATGACAACTCATTGATCCATCTTCATCAATGCATCATATCAATGATCCATCTTTATCAATTGGTTTCCACTTCGACATCTATCATTCTCATCAAGGGCATCATATCAATGATCCATATTTATCAATTGGTTTCCACTTTGACATCTATCATTCTCATCAAGGACAATACATATCAATCATCAATCAATCAATTACTTGACATCAATCAAACCAAACCATTTGCATCAATGACATATGATCCAACAATCTCCCAAATAATCAAACCATTGGCATCAATGACAACATCATCCAACAAATGCAACCGGGATCTACCTAGGGCATCCATGTTCTGGTAATCTCTACCACCAAATCGTGACACTTCTAAAGCAGCAATGATGGTTCTGTGTCGCAACCTGATGGGATTGATCCTATGGCAAAGGGATAAAGACCATCTGAGGTTTTTCCCATGGATTGTCAAAAGTGACCCAAAACTCCAAAAAAATGTCCTAATACCTGAACGTAACTTTCCAAAACAACTCCTGAATCACTCTAAATGGTTTTTAATACAAATAAAATGATAAGGGGGACCAAAAAAGTGACAAAAAAGGGCCAAAAAGTATATAAATAGAAGTTGGCAACTCATTATCACCATTGTTGATTTCGAAATTGACTCCGGAGAAAAACAAACCCTTTGATAAAAGTGGTGATTCTGGGAGCTACAGTGGACGAAACGAGCATCTGTCTATATCAAGTAAGTATAAACTACCTTCCTTTGCTTTTTAATTCTTTATTTATGCATTTAATTTGGTTTCTTGGGGGGGCATCGACCTTTAAAAGGTTGGCCCTAGGTCCACGCGAGATGTCCTATGACAGCCCGCGTGTACACTCACTCTGTCTGATGTCATAGCGTGTGTACACGTGACTATCATCACAACAACCCACGTGGACCCTCCCATGAGTGAAAAAAGGTTTAAAAAACAAGGCCTAACCCTCTGAAAATTTTCCCATGTGCAAGATGTATGTGCAATGGAGAGAATGAGAGCATGAAGATATCAGCGCATAAGTTGGGGAAGACCCTAACACTGTGGTAGTGTTAATGCAATGTGGCTTGCTTAAGTTTTTTATGTGTCCTTTCATGAGAGCACAACCTAGGCTACTGAATGCCTTGGTTGAATATTGGCACCCTGACGCAGAAGCTTTTATGTTAGAGGGGAAATCACTGGTGCCCACTACAGAGGATATATGCTTTTTGACTGGCCTCTTCAAGAGAGGGGAACCAGTCAACTTCCAAACCTTTCCTTCAGGGCCTCATAACATATCGGAATTGTTAGGACTTTATTGTGAGGCTAGTAAAGACTGATCGAGCTCGTAGGTGCAAATAAGTAGAATTGCCAATTTATCACTGCATGCGATTTTGTTTCTTATTGGGCGAACGATTGGTTCTATGGCTCTACATCAGGCGTCTCGTACATAGATGAACTGTGCAGTCCAGTGCTTAAAAGCATAGATATTTGATTGGATCACTACACTGTTGGATTGTATGAAGAGGCAGCTGACAGATTTTCAGTTGCGGACATAGAGGAACTTCTGGTTCAGGACGATTCTAAGCTCTTTCTTCTTTGAAAGAGTTCCTATTTTTAGTCCTCGAGTGGTGGTACGAGGACATCAAGCCTCTCTTCCTGTGGTTTGCAGATGGGCAGTGTTGCTGCCACGACAGGGTGGTGGAAGGACTAATGAGTCCTTTGATGATGACTTATTTGCTTGGTTGTTTCGGAAGATCCCAGCCATAGAGGATTATCCTTATGTTGGGATTGATTTCTCGAGAGATCCCAAGATCCTTGTACCTCCAGGCAAGGAGCGAGGCTAGATGGGTAAGTTTGTCTCATTTTTTTTTGGAAACAGATATAATTTTTATGTTGTTTTTTTTATATACCAAAGTATTTGACAGATACGTGTTTATTGTGTGCAGATGTGGGACCCTCACGACCTGTGGATTATGCAAGGAACAGGCATCGTCCTCAGCTAGGGGTCACACCTGCCGCTGCAGGGGAACCAGCAACAGCAGGAGAGATTCCATCTGGCGAGGCTGAGAGGGTTTTGAGACAAGTTAAGGGAAATTTTACCTCGCTCACTCACACCATCCCTATGGCAGAGATTGAGGATCTGCCACCATCCATGCAGCCTCATGTAGTGGGGGCACCAAGGACATGGGTTCGACTGTTTCGACATTTGGAAAATGTTGTTGATTATTACAACAGGGCCCATAGGCCCTGACCTTAGTTAGTCTAGACTTTGATAGCTCCACCTGTATATATTTTTTGAGGGTATAAGCCCCATGACTCGTTCCTGGTCATATTTTTGAGGCGCTTGCGTCCACCTATGTACACTGATGATTATGATATTATATATGGATTTTTATGTCTTTTTGTGTCTTATGGATCATATTTTCCTTTAAAAATGTATTTACATGGTTATGTGTATGCCTTTTTATATGTGTGCAAGATGCCAGTCTAAAATTTGATTAGCTAGAGTATCTGTAACTTGGTTTAATCTCCTAGGAACATGAAAATATGTAATATAATCAAAGCTTCGTTCTAAGAGACGTACCCTAAGGAATTGTTAGTGTAAAGTCAGATCATGAACACGATAGACTCTATTTAACTGAGACACAACCAGTTGAGCGTCTAAATAGACCCAGAGATGAGAGATACCAAATGATAGGGCATCATGAAGCAACTCAATAACTGCACTGTACTTGGTGACATTGTTTGTGGTGTCGCCTAAGCATATACCTCTGGAAGATAATAACTGGCCTCGAGGTGTCAAAATTACCCAAGCTATGGAGGCAAGCCTTCGAGTGTGTCGGCTAACATCATCTGCGTACCCAATGAACGCCTCTGATTCACTTGACATCTACAATAGTGACAAAAGATAACATCAAAAACAACACGTCCATAATACTAAAAGAAACTAGAAAGTAATATTACAAAGACTATACATATGTTACAAAAAGTTACCCAAGGTGACCCACCTATGAGTAATACTTCTTGAGGTAGAGCCCATTTCTAGGCTCTGCCAAAGCATTTCCCTCAAAGTCAACCAGATGATAAGCGCCCTTTTTTAGAACCTCTTTTATGATGAAAGGTCTGAACCACATGGGTTTGAATTTTCCTGCCCCCAGGGGGGTCCTTATCTTGGTCATAGACTAGGACAAGGTCACCTTCAGAGAAAATCCGAGGACGAATGGACTGATCATACTGAAACTTGACTTTTTTTTTGTGAGCCTCGTTGGCCAAGGCCGCATCACGACATTGTTCATTGAGCCACTCAAGGTATAATAATCATTCTTCAAGTGGAGAAGTGTTACCAATAACTATACTACCAATTTTAGGGACGAGATCTGACATTCTATAGGCAAGACTTCTTTCAGCCCGTAAACGAGTTGAAAAGGTGAGAAACTAGTTGCAGTCTTAACAGACATTCGGTACACCCATAATGTCGAGTATAACATCGAATTCCAATTTGACTTAGCTGAGTTGATCGTTCGTTGTAGGATGGTCTTAAGAGATTCATTTACATCTTCCACCTGACCATTTTCTTGGGGATAGTAGGGTGATGAATGTTCTTTCCATAACCCAAGATTTGATGTTAATTTAGTCAATATCTGGTTCTGAAAGTGACTGCCATGGTCAGTGACAATCTCTCTCGGGACGCCGAACCTTGCTATTATTTGGTTGAATAAAAAGAGAGTTGAAGTCTCTCCATCATCTTTAAACATTAGCATAGCTTCGACCCACTTTGTGAAGTAGTCTACCACTACAATGATATAACGGTGCCCCCTTGCTGAAGGAGGGTTGCATGTAGTGTAATCAATCCCCCACTTGGTGAAGGGACCAACTGTGATGACAGGAAACATGGAAGTGGGATGTGCCCTCATCTTCTGAGAGAAGATATGACACGGGTGGCACTTCTTGACCGATTTGATACAATCTTTGATTAGTGTCGGCCAGAAGTAACATGCTTGTAAAATATTTTGGGTTGTTGCCATCCTAGACAAATGACTACCACATACTCCGGTATGGCAATCATTAAGCATGATAACTACTTCTTCGTGAGTGAGGCATCGGCCAGGATGTAGTCTACACCTCTTCGATACAACGTATCGTCAAGTATGAGATAATTCTTACCTGATGGCATATACGGTGACGCTCATCACGAGAAGCAAAGGTGGGGAACCTCAAAGTCTAGAGATATACAAGTATATCTCCATACCAGGGATCTAAAGATGTGATCAAAAACATATCTCCTCTGATAGGTGACTCTTCGAGCATAACATCACCTGACTCAACCGGAAGTTCTGAAATAAGTTTTGCGAAGACCAGTGACTTTTTGGATTTCGCTGAAACGAAATCTAAGTCAAATTCCTGGAGGATGACTATCCATCTACTGATTTTTCCGCCTATTACCCATCGTTTCAACACATATTGAAACGGATTCACAATGGCAATGATGGTGGTCTTGTGAAACAGAACATAATGATGGAACCGTTGAACAGCATGGACTGCTGTCAATGCAAGTTTTTCGATATGAGAATAATTGAGTTCCAATCCGACTAGGCCTCGACTCAGGTAATAGATCACATATTCTGAGAGAAAATCATCTTCCTGAACTAAGACCATGTCGATGGTTGACTCTGTTGCATCCAAGTATAATAAGAAATCCTTGTTATAGTTGGGTGGCCGAAGTAGAGGGGCAGTTGTGAGGGCATGTTTCAACGCTTCGAAGGAGCATTAAGCAGCATTGTCCTAATGAAAAGGAACATCCTTCTTCAGTAAGCGCATAAATCCCTTTGTGATATTGGCATATTTGGCGATGAAACGCCTTAAAAAATTGGCCTTTCCCTATAGACTCTGAAGTTGAAGGATTGTGTGGGGGGGAGGCAACTGAACTATTGCCTCAACCTTGAGAGGATCGACCATGATCCCTATTGTTGACACTATGAAACCTAACAAACATCCTGATGTTATGCAAAAGATGCATTTGTTTGGATTCAAATGAATCCATAAGTAGCGACATCGTGCAAAGATAAGTCGGAGGTGTGTGGAATGATCCTTTCTCTTGCGAGATCGAGATGCTAAATCATCTAAATAGGCCTCGACTATATGCTTGAGATCATGGAACGAAAAATACATGGCCCACTGGAAGGTAGCTCCAGCATTTTTGAGACCAAAAGGCATCTTACGATAGGCAAATGTACCCCATGGAAAAATGAATGCAATTTTATGTTGGTCTTCAGGTTTGATTTGTATCTGATTATATCCCGAAAAACCATCCATGAAAGAAAAGGCCTCGCAACCTGCACATTCATCAATTATCTGGTCGATGAATGGTGTGGGAAAATTATCTTTTGCACAGGTCTTGTTCAAATCACAGAATTCCGTACATACGCGAATCGTTCCCTGTTTCTTATTGACTGGCACAGGATTTGACACCCATTGGGTCAAATGGATAGGATAGATAAAACTAGATTTTAGCAATTTCTCGACTTCAACCTTAATGGTTGCTGCTTTCCTGGGATTAACTGGATGAAGCTTTTGCTGAACAGGCTTGGCATCCGGATAAGTTGTGATTTCATGTTCAACTATTTTTGGATTGATGCCTGGCATTTCCTCGTAAGACCAAGCAAAATGTCATGGAATTATTTAAATAGATTTGTGTAGATTTGAATCTCTTTGGGGAAACAGTTAGCTCCAACGAAAATATTATCCACGACGCCAGGGGTTTTGGAGATATTAATTAGTATAGTTTGAGTGATAGTTTCCATATTACCCTCGACATAAACCTCATGTGTAGCTAAGGGATTAATAGGACAAGACCTATCTCCAGTCATAGTCAAGGTGAATTCTCCTGCTTCGATTCTGCTTAACTCTGGGAGGAAGTATGATATGTGATCGATATCATCCCAGGGTTTTTTCGGACTAGTCATTACTTCAATTATTGCTTCATTGGAGGGAAAGACTAATTCTAACGCATCGGTATCAGCGAGAGAACCTTGAGCCCAAATAGGCTCTGGAATCGGATCTAACTCTTGTGCAGGAGTTGGATCGGTGTGGGCTGAAGCTTGCTAGACTAAAGAGTACAATACTTCGGTTGCGGAAAAAGGCATGGACATGCCAGGATGCCCTGTCCCTTCCATCATGGCCAATGGGGAAGGAAATATCCACAGATCGTTGAAGTAATTCATGCGAAACGACGAAACTTGGAAAATCTCAACGTTATGGTGGTCGGATATGAACTTGACATCTCCTTGAGGGGGCGGGTAATCAAAGGTACACATCAAATATGGGAACAAACCAACCCCTACGTTGACTATGCCCAGTTTGGGATTATCAATCATCGAGACCGCGAATGCCCCCAATGAAGGGTCAGGTCTAGAGAAAGACAATTGATCAATGGTCATGATCTGGCCCTCGTGTGGAAATAACAAGACCCAGAAAATTGTAACAACCACTGCTTGCATAGAATAAGTTCAACTCCTACCTAACAAGATATTGTAGTCGAGGGATGCGTCGACTACTTCTACCTCGACGCACACGATCTTCCCTCCTAGCTACACAGGGAAAGAGGGAATGATGTCATCTGGTTGGAATGAATGATCGTCGAAAGCAGTGAGAAGAGTAGGTGACGGAGACAAAACAGGCTAGCCAATGGCCTTCCAACATGCCAACGACATAACGCATGTCGAGGCACCCTCATCAACCACCGTGCGGAAAAAATTTCGAGTAAAAGTTTTCATGGGGTGAACCACTATTATCTGAAATGCTACGTGGTAAGGCAGACGAGGTTTTAAGTTGGTTGTATCCAGCATGATCATACCCAGATTACAAGTCTCGGTAGATCCTAAAGTAGCTAACAAATCTTTCCTCTGGGAAGGCAAGTTTTGGAGGACCTCCAAAGTGGACATCGCACAAGGGGTTTGAGAAAAATCCTCCACCACAAAATAGTTCTGGGTGGCCCTTGCATTTGGGTTATGAGAAGCTTTCTTGAACGCACCTTTTGGGATGCATGTTATTGTTTCACCCAAAGTCTTTTCGATCTGGAGAGGAAGAGATGGGATTTCATCTTCTTTGCCCTTCTCAGAAGTGCTTGGTTTACTGTAGTCATGCGCTCTAGTTGATATAAAAGCATCACCTTTCATCATATATACATTCATGGATGCAGGATTATTCAAAGACGGAGAGGGTCCTTGACTGCCCCCTTCCGCGCTTGTAGAGGCTTGGGTTAGGTTTTTCCCATGTTGAAATGGATTGGTTAACATGGCAAGCTATTGTTGTGTCACAAACTTGTGGGCCTCTGCAAGCCGAGGACATTGGTGGGTCGGGTGGTCTTCTACGCATAGGTTGCACGGATACCTCGCCTTTCATTTCTCAGTGTTTCCCCCGCCAGCATTATTAGTGGGTTTCTTATCTCCCTTACCCTTCTTTCATTGTTTTTTCTTTCCTTCAGGTTGTTGGGTGGCCTTTGGATTTATCGATTGCACGTTGTGTACATCCAACGTTTGGGTAGGGGGAGTAGCCAAAATAGTAGTTTGGTTGGCCGCTGTGTGTTGTATAGACAATTGTTGCAATTGCTTCGTCAGTTGTTCAACGGGATTTGTTTGTGCTGAACCAACAATACCATTGGCATGTGGTCCATCCCTATGTCTAGTTTTATCAAGTATTGAGTGTGGCGCATTTGGAAAGATCTCGTATAATAAACCAGACTAAGAGTAGATTAGCTCAATTTTTTGAGCTCTCATGATGGAATCTTCTTCGGAAAACACTCCCGACGTCGTGATGTCTTTGGATAACTGTGGGACCAAAGACTTAAGGAACCACTTGAGTAGGAATGTTGGTGGGACTAGCACCTTAATTAAACTCTTTCGGCATCTCCATTCTCAGATGTGATCAGAGATATGGTCCACTTTTGTCTGTTCAAAATTGGCCAGCAATTTTGTGCCAGCGTCATATCTCACAGGTAATTGGAAATGGCTTAGGAAATCCCTTGCCAATTCGTTGAAGGAAGAGTATCTTGAGGAGTCGATCTCAATGTACCATTTTGCAGCACTCCCAATGAGGGTACGTTGAAACATTTTCAACTGTATAGAGTCATATTTCAACGAGTTAGACAAGCACCAAAGATGGAAGGTGGTCAAATGATCTCCTAGATCTTCGTTAGTCTTGGCTTCGAACTTTGGTATGTTCGAAGGCAACTTTGTCGGCATAGGGGGCCAACACGGATTGTGACAGATAGGGTCATCCAACAACCTTGTCAAGTCTGGAAAATGCAAGGTTGCTAGGAAATGTAGTTTGGGTTGTTGGTGATGACCATGGAAAAAGGGACCTGGAGTTTGACTGGAACCAGGTTGCAAGGAAAAGTTCGGTTGCTGACCTGGGTTCTGGTAAAAACCATGGCCATGACTAGTGTACAGATCTTGCGTGTGAGGAGACATCATTAGATGATTCCCAAAATAGGACATAGATGGTTGGGTGTGCATTACATTTGGAGGACTTTGGGAATGTTTACCCCATGTCGATCCCATGGGCATAGGCATAGTACCTTGTCTAGGGTTCCATTGGTTGTGAAATGAATTTCCCCAGATCGGCATTCTTGACGAGGGAACTGATCCCTACCAAGAATTCCAAGGTCCTGATGCGAAAGAAGTTCATGGGTTTTCCCCTTATGCAGGAATAGTACCCTGCATTGGAATAGGTTTTCCGTAATCGAGGTTGCCCCCAGTCGGGAAAGCAGCTGACGAGAAAGCGTTGTTACCAAACACACTGAACAAAGAAAATAGTGTCAAACCTATCGGCATATTATGAGAAGGTGGTCCTTGACTCCCTGCTCCAAATAAACTATGGTATGTGGGTGGCCAGGTGGATTGTTGGTGGGTGCCACCGAGCAAAGGGGACGAAGGAGGTATATGACCTCCTCTGTAAGGGAAAGCATTAAAAGGAGCTGAAGTGCCCCCCATGTGTCCTTGTAGAGGATCATTAGAGCTCCTTTTCCCTAGACCTATAGTCTGTAAAGTGGAGTAGGAAAGTACAGGACTTGTACCTGAGCTAGGCATCTCATATGAGAACGGAGGGTCAGTCGCACTCGGTGTGAAAGGCGCATTGGCCACCACCATAGATGAGATTGGACCACTGCTCGAGGTAGAGGCGGTCGATACCATGGTGGCTCAGACTGATGACGGTGGGTGAGGAGATGGAATATCCCCTGTGGTGACAATCCTAGTGGGAATTGAAGAATTCCCAGAAGAAGTGGCAGCATTTATTTCCATTGTTGCATGCGACATTGTCTAGCACTCGTAAGGGTGAATCTATATGATGATGGGTGCCGAAAGATCACTGGTTGGAGTTTTGGATGGACCAAGATATTTTTCTCAAAGGTCTAATACGGTCGTTTCCTCCGGATTTTGGTCAGGTACATTTTCCTATGACTCGGTCACTTCAAAAGACCCTTGTTGGTCTAGCTTTCGCCTTAGTGCTGGCGGAGGTGGCTCCAGTGTAACCGGTGATAGGCCCAGAAGCCTTCGTGACTGGCGGATCTTGTGATCCTCCACTGTGTGATAAGATCAAAGAAACACTAGGGCTTTCTATTCATTCAAAAAAAAAAACACACTAAAAATGTCCCTCTAAGATAAAACAAGAAAACACTAAACTAGTTGGATGAACAGTTACAACAACCAACACTAGAGCAACTTACCAGTGCAAGTGAAACTCAAACATGGAAGCACCCTCTAGGTATACTCTGAAAGGCATGGCCTGATGTCTATCCTAGGTACCGTGGTATACCCCCGCAGTCAGCTGTGTATGTCTCTAAAAAAGATAGGCAACTAGGTTGCCAGCGCGTGAACAGTCACCAGGCGGGTACAGTTGAAAGTCGGGTAGAACACAATGAGCAGTGTATCGATCCTGAAACCTGTCAAGGGTATCAAAGGAAAGTGGTCTAGAAGACAACTGAGGACCTCAAATGGATTTGAGACCCATGAAGCTCTGTGGCAACTGCAATCGACGGAATCCCAAGACAAGCCCTCTATATGTGTTCTCCACTACGATTGGTCCAGCTTTGGAGGGGTTATCTCCACTACCGTTCCGCATGTGACCTCGTGTTTATCCTCTGTGTTAGAGGGACTGGACTTTGACACTCCCTAACTCATACTCCAATGTTTTGTTTAATGGCCTTGAAGAGTTTCCTCTCCAACCTAATTCAAGGCCCTAACCCTAAACTAGTTGGTTGACCCTACAAACATAAAAATTCTAATGAATTTTAGATTTAACGTTAATTTTTATGGCTTGTCTTAAGTCAACGGTTATGAAAGTGAAACTAGTGATGTTTGAAAGACGAAAGAAAAATAAACAGAAAGCTGGAAACAAAATAACTTCTTCTTGACTCAAATCTTAAACAACTTTTCAAACTAAAAAAAATTTAAGATCTTTAAATAGCAAACTCAAAGCAGGATTTCACTCGACTACGAGCTACTTATGATCTAAGTAAACCGTTAAGAAATTATGAAAGCAAAGACTTTTCCCTGGTTACTAATGCAAACCAACACTATTTAACAAAACAAAGAAATAAAAGAGATTTTTTTATTATTTGAATGCTCACAAAGAAAAAAGGAAAAATATCAACAAGTAAAAACCAAGAAAAAATCTGGCCTAAGCACAGATCGCAAAGAGTCACTTTAAAAACAACACATAAGAAAATTAAAACTGGACTCTCACACTTGTCTAAAAACCCTATAAAAAGCAAATTTTGAGAAAAACTTCTTAAAGAAAAAGAAAGTTATTGTTTTGATCAAACCTAAGTTACTGACCGCTATGACAGAGACCCAAAAACCTGAGATGTATAATTCTTGTCAAAGGAAAGGATGACTGCCTCACCTTAAACAAAAATTTTCTCCATATGCACGTTGTTGACAGTTCAATAGCAAGCGTGTGCATGCGATCTGTGTAAAGTCAAGGCGCGTGTACACGCGTGCTGGCCTTATACAGGTCGCATGTATCTCTGAAACTCTAAGACAAATGAAAAGGCCAAGCAATCCAGCCTAGGCAGATACTACTAGTACTGAGAACCAGGATCTCTTGAAGACTCGTACACTTACTTTAACAGAAAAAAGAAAACAATTTAAGGAAAAACTTCATAGAACAAACCAATATGGGGTGAAACCTAAGCTATAGACTGCAAACAATAAAGACTAGAAAGAGTTCCAGAAAACCCCTGAGGAGGATTATTTCTGACATGGGAGAGGATCACTGCCTCTCTAAAAGAAATTTTCTGGAATCATACACGCGACTAACACTTCCTCAGCTAGCGTGTACACGCGGGCTGTGGGAAGGTAGGGTGCGGGTACACGTGTGCAGACCTTATACATGCCGCATGTACCTCTGTGGGTCTCGGAAAAAAAAAAAAAAATGCAGTCAAGCAAAGAAACAGAGATAACTGGTATGGAAGACCAGAGTTTCTATTAGCTCAAACTTTTGCAGAAACTTTAAAAACAATAAATAAAACCATTTCTTAAAAATACCCAAGAAAAAACATTCCCAGAAACCCTAGAGATCCCCAGCATGGTTTCCAATTCTATTGTGGGTGGGAAATTCCTCCTACGGACTAGCACTAAAGGTTTAATCATGCATGCAGAAATGACCTAAAGATTCTTACTTTTTACACTCATCCCATTCCTAAACCCCCATTACTCATATGTAAATATAAGGCTCAAGAGATTAAGTTGACGTACCTTATTTTTTGTGTTTGATGTCGATCTCTTTTTGCGCTTGGTCGTTCTTTGACTACAACTCTCCTCCCAATGCTGACCTGCATTCAATAAAGACAAACAAAGAACTCCACATGCATTTGATCTATGAACTAATGGGTTAGAGATTTAATCAATCATACAATCAATATTCCAATAATGACAATCTCATATGGCGGGATGGGAAAAGCAATTATTTTATTAACTTCACAATGATACCTTACAATGATAAAGTCAACTACTACTCCTTGATCCTGATCGTGGGCTCTTCCTCCACTGGTTTCCAACTGCTTTTCTCTATACTTCTCTTTGCACAAGGATGGCTAAAGGTTGGGACAAAGGGAATGCTCAATCGGGTATAGTTTCTTTTCTATGATTCTCCTCCTTTCAAATGGGACCCCTAACCCTTCTTATATAGGCTAGAAGAAGCTAGGTATTTGGTCAAGTGACCGGCCATGCATGGCCGAAAGGTTTAGTTAACTTACCCAAAGATGTGTGTTCCATCAGCAACTTTCCTTTTTTCATGCTTTTGTAGGTACACGCAGGTTGTCTTGGGTCAGCTAGCGTGTACACGCGTGCAGTAATGGAGTAGGGCGCGTGGGTTTTTATAAAAGGGGTTTTTAAGAAGAGTTGTTCAACAGTGTTTTGGCAAAGAAGGAATATGAGATGGCCTGATGCCAGGTAAGCATGTCTGGTGCAAATTAGGGTTATAAAATCCAGCGAGCTTGTTAAGTACCCTGACGGGTTTACACACACTTCCCACACTTAATTTCTTCCAAACCTCTTATATAACTTTTAAATAATAATTAAATTAGAGATTTATTGATGACAAAGAGAGTGGGGTGATACTGAAGGTTAATTGCAATATAGGTGAACAATTGATCATGTTATTTATTTTCTTTCAAAATTGGAAGTTTTATCATGGTTTAAAGATTTTAGATTTCGATTAAGAAATCATATAGAGAATGGGGAAGCACATAAAAGTGATCTTTTAAGAACATGGACGATGTAAAAATTCTAAGGATAATCATTATGCCCAAAGATCTTGACACATTTCAGGGGTAATACTTTGACAAAGATCGTTTAGGATTTCATAGTACTCAACTGACTTATAAATCAATTATCTAAGTTGAGCCTTAACATCAGAAGTTTTTTGAATTGTTTCAAATTGTTTTTAAAAACATAATTATTGAAATGAATGTTGTCGATTAATTGGGTTGGTTGTCATTGATGTCAACCCTTTAACAAAGTTCGGTAGCAAATTCGGGTAGCATAAAGGTTTGAGTAATGGACCCAAGTTTGTTTGTTGTATAATAGTATGAGTTTTGATATATTTGTAAGCTTTAAGCCTGTGAATTAAAGAAATGCATATATATTCTTAAGAAAAACATAAATTAATCAATGGCTCATACACATAGTACATAGAGATTTATATCGGAAACCCTTAACCGGGAGAAAACCTTTCAACTCTTCATTGTATTAATTTCACCATTCACCATAAAATATATATATACAATGTTTTTAGGTATTCCGTAGATACCAAAACCCTAATTCCTTAATTTGGGATTAATTTAGAAAACCGCTAAAAATAGCAAAAACGCCCAAAAAACAATTTAAAGAAGGTTATAAGAAGGTCAACCCTAAAATGAAAAGTGGTTATAAGAAGGTTAACCCTAAAATGAGGAAAATGGGTTAAGTAGTCAAGTAGCTATTGGATATATGGACAAGTGGCAAATTGGGCAAAGTTGGACATAGGTGACTATGTGGACAAAGTGGCTATGTGGACAAACTGGTCTAGAAGATGCTTCTAAGGAAGCTACATGAAAGTATAAATAAGAGGCAAGGCTCTCTCATTTAAATCACACTTGAGCATATTGAATATCTATAGATGAATGAAGTAACCAAAGGATATCTAAGCCAAATTTTAGAGGGAAGGTGAAGTAAAGAGTGTCGAAATTCAAGGGAGGATAAAGTATTTTGATGATGCTTTCTAAGTTATGTCATTTACAAGTCATCTCACCATTTTCGCAGTAAAAAAATTTCTAGAATGATTCAAACCGTGAAATTGGGAGGCCATTGAGGAAACCTATACAAGTAGTTGTGGTACGATTTTTAGTGTGTGGGTTTTTGGATTTTTGGATTTACACTCCGTGGAAAATAGGGTTTGTGGCTAGTCCTGAAACTAGTCTAAAACTGGTGTTTCGAGTAAAAATGTCGTAACTTCTTCATAACAGATCAAAATTCAGTAAGCCCAAATGTGTTGGTTATAGTACAGTCTGTATTATTCTTTGTACAATTTTTAGATCCATACAACAAATATTTTGTGCGGAGCACGCTCTACAAGTTCGCTCTCTAGAATAAGTCAGAATTTAACAAGGTATGTCATTTTTGTTGTAACTCCTTTTATGAGAGGTTCCAAGTAGTGACACCCAGAGTAATTGCATTAAACACACTGAATAACATTGTGTACTATTTTCAAATCTTTATTCATTACAAGTACATATTTATGATTATTTCAAGTTAGGGTTGTTGACTAATCCAAAACTAGTCATGTGAGACTAAAGTAAAGTTTGATGAAAATTATATTCTCTTTTTGTTAAAGTTAAGGAAGGTTTCCAGGTATGTGATCATATATGCCAGGTCTATTACATAGTTATAAATCAGATTTGGATAATGAAATTGATGAAGGATTTTGGTTGAGGTTGAGGTACATGTTGGTGCATGGTTGATGCACTTGTTTATGGTATAGGTTGATTACAGGTTGAGGTACAGGTTGATGCATGGTTGATGCATGGTTCAGGTTATTGGTACAATTTGTTTGGTACAAGTTGATTGGTACAGGTTTACAGAAGTATATCTCACAGTGATAGTGTGACAGTGGTTCCATCATTCTACTTATACATTAGGGTGGTTGGATGGGGCAAGGATAGGTGGTTGTAGCCACCTTCTGGTCGTAGTCGGAGAACATAGGGGGTTGTATCCTCCTTTTGGTTGTGTTAGCATCAGAAGTCACTCTTGGATTGCTTGCATAAGCAGAGCCCGACGCCCATCAGTTTTTATGTCACGATTTAATAAATGGGGGTGGTCCAATGGAAAGAGACCCAGGAAAGCAGCATTGACACAGGAACCAGGGTCTAGTATGTAGAAAGCAAGGGAGGTCTTGATCCAACTTCCGTTAGTAAGTTGATTAAAGGGTGGTAGATGGAAGACTTATGAGAAGGGTGAGAAAGACTGCCTAGGGAAACAGGCCTTCGGAAGCTTGAGGAAGAAAAACTCAGAAGCCAAGATCCTCTTGGTCCAGAGTTTCAAGGAGCTGAAGGGTGACTCGACTGGATCCTCCAATTCCAAGCCATTCCAGCGCTGAGAAAACACAAGAACTGATTAGAAACACTGCGACTGTTGCAGTGATCCAACCTACATCATCCTACAATAGTGCAACTCGACTGGATCCTCCAATTCCAAGTTGTTCTAACACAGTAAAAAAAGAGATGGAAAAAGAGGTTGAAATCCATAAAGTAAGAAGTCTCAAATGCCTTATACATTAACCAGAGCGACCAGTGCTTCATCAAAACTTACAGAATGGGAGCCTAGCTCAAGCATCGACGCTTACAAAAATGGAGAAAACACCTTCATATACTCAAAACAACAACAACAGCAAAAACAAGACGTTGCATTAAAAACAATGTGTCTGCATGTCTTCTGACAGTCTGCGCATGCAAACTCTGGCCGATTGTGCACCTATGACAGACACTATCATATTTCGGATTGTCCTGCTATAGACGAATCGACCAGCTTTAGTCCTTTGCTAGACTTTCCATTTATGATGGAGACGATGTCTAACCACCTCCAACAACTGCAATAACTTCCCTCTTGAGATCAGGAACGGTTCTGGTCAACTCCACCTTTTGGGGACGTGGAGGTCTTCTCGAGGGGTCACCTAGACCAGCCGTACAGTTCACAGGATGAGAGGTGGAAGATGTGACATGCTTGATGAGGATGTTATAGGTTCCAGTATGGTGAAGGTGAGGCGGGGGGGAAAAGGGGTGCTTTCATGGAAGTGATATGGGGACAGGAGACAGTGAATGGAGGGAGGTGTTGAGGTGGAGGTGACTAAGTGAAAGGGACACATGGCAGGCGRTGAGGACTTGGGACAAGTATATTCATGCCATGTATAGATAGGGGGCCCGCTAGAGTGAAATTCCATTCCGGACCCCCCCCCCTCCATTAAAGGCAGAACCGATGGGGGGGTCCAGAATTCAATACAGACCATAGATCTAAGCACCGAGACTTGGGTCATCCAGATGTGCAAATACATTATCTCCGATTCCAGACCCCCCCCCCCCCTCTTGTTAAAGCCAGAATGACGGAGGGGGTGCGAAATTGGACTTCGTCCGTGAATTTGAGTGCCTAGATCACGACCATCCAGATCTACGCCCTCTTTAAATTAAATGTACCCGAGCCTCGCTGATGGATGAACAGCTGAGATGACCTCGACGCTTTCATCATGAAAATCCTGAAGGGCCCCACTCGTGGCTCAGCTATTGCGTCATGTGTCCTTCAGATGGACGGTCTTGATCCTTTCGGGATTTCTGGTACCGGAGGTTCACGATGCAATTTTCCTCAAAATCCCAACTGACCAAACCACAAAAGCATGGATGTACGTCGCATGTCCTCCAAAAGAACAATCGAGATGGTATTTGATGTTAGAAGAGGGCTTCCTCCATTACCAGGCTCGCTTGACGTGACCGGGTGCTAGGACCATAGGCTTAGCTTCAAAGGCGCTTATCGATGTTTCGGGGTTCGGGGTTTCGAGATGTAGAATGACGTGAAACCCTCACCCTTCGAACTCCTGAATGCCGAAATGCTGACGTGACTAGATCTCATGCCACGCGTCCTTGGATGGACAAATGGTATCTTTTCTTGCATGCAATATAGACTCTACCCATCGCGTTAATCCCGGTGCAACTCCGCTAACTGCAATTTTATGTCGACCGGAAATCTGCTCCTATGGATGAATCTGGGCCGTTGACAACATAATTTCTCCCATTTACTTGCTTGGAAGCCTGAAACGAGATTTTTTCATGCTGTGCTTGGGTGCTTCTCGTGCAACTTGCAGACCTGAATATTCTTGTGCCCAAGACAAGAATTGTTGTTAACATTAGGCTCCATGAGGGATAGAGTCGTCCCTGTGATGCTCTAAGGACTCATTTTGCAGTTTCAGTGCCTTGCTATTGGGCTATTGGGTCAAGCTCAAAACATCTCGCTGCTAAAAATACAAGCCGAAAAGTAAAGAAAAACAAACAAAGCTACATGCTCCAAGGAGATTATTTATGTACAGTCCTAATGCTAATAAAATATTTCACATGGGGCTAGGTGAAAGAAGACTTCCACCATAGCCATTCGAGAAGCTTCCTGGATAGAAGATCCTTCCTTCTGTCAGTGATCACAAACAATTGATGTAACCGTGACAGCAGAATGGTTACACTCTTCAACTTCTCCTTACAAGCTGAAGTTGAGATGGGATATGGCGGCTCCAAAGCATAAGGGAAATGCCACTCCATGTATTCATTGACAGGGTCATCGAATGAGTGGCCAATTCCAGTAAATTGGTGACAGACAACCTCTTATGCTACACAGTTTTTCACATGTGGTCAAATATCTCTGATAGGCATAGGCGGGTGAATAACTAAAGTAGGCTCGCTGATCTCAGGTGGTGGCTGCTCACTGACTGGCTCTGAACAAAGGGCAGACTGCTCCTCTGGTTCTTTTTCCTCTTCTTGGCTCTCCCCTGGGTCAAATTCATATTCATCATAAATAGGCCCCCCAGGTAAATTCTGCTCTTCCTCATATTGCTCATCTTCTCCTGAAAGACTGAGATGGCTAATTTCCTCATGATAATTTTCCTTAGTGAGAAAACGACAAGGTTTTGTGACTTGCTCTTTGAAATCCAGCATATCGAGCTTAGACTTTGATTCGTAACTTTCATAAGTGGGTTGGGTGCTCTGATCAGCAAAAGGTGATGTGGGGTTCTGCTGCTCCTCTTCCAGATAATCATCAAAGTCAGGGGGGAACAGAGCTTCTCCAACTTGCAGAAATGGAACTATCCCCCGCTCCTCCATTTCGACCCCGAATGTAAACACATCGTGGGAAATCTCATGAAGGAAAAGAGAACAATCCTCTTCCACAACTACCTCTTCATCATTTTGATCTGAGACAACAAACTCATCGGGGGCAGATGTTAATTCATTTACAAAATCTTCAATAATCTCCTCGAAAGAGCCATCTAGAACATCTGCCTTGGAGACTGGAAAATCCTCCCCATTGTCCTCAGATTCCAACTTTGCACGTTGGGCAATGGGAGGTATCACCTGCTCCATTAGTTCACTCAGAGCATCTTCTTCCAAGGCTGGACAATCCTCTGCACAGTCTTCAGACTTCAACTTTTTTAATTGGGCAGAGAGATGTTTCACCTACTCCATCAGCTCACTCAGGGTATCTTCTTCCTCCCTGGGATCTTCATCACTTCCATAACCCTCCTCTGATGCAGACGAATGGGGAGGAGAAAGGAATGATTTATGATCCAGGTCGTCAGGATCATCCTCACAGCCTATGTCAGAAATAGCTTCATTTTGTACAGAGTTGTGGTATCCCTCACCACAGTTATGACAAATTAACTTGGAGGGGTAAAACTCCTGACAATAGGCGATGAAAGATGCATGAAACTCTAATAGTGAAGAAATGCTAGCAGGGGGTAAAGAATGATACCATTTACATGCATCCCCTGCTAACGAGAACATGAACATTTTCAATAATACATCCTCATGATGTATCTCCCACTGACGCATGAGTTCATGAAACTCACTGAGGTGCTGAGAAGGGTTGTCATCTTCACGTTTCCCAAATATGGGAAAATAATCACCCCATTCATTTGGAGAAGGGACAACATTAGAAAAACCAGGAATAGCAGAAAAATTAAAAGGAGCAAACCTTCGAGCTAAGATTTTCTCCATTCCGGACCAGTGGAGTCGCCAATCGATCCTCGAATCATGGATTCGCCAGGTGAAAGATGCACAGCTTCGAATGTGCCTGGTCCTTGTTCACCATCAAAGGCCAGATCTTACGTTGTTGTTACCCCGGGAAGCTTCCTAGGCTAAGAAAGTAGTTGTTGAAACCTTCTCGAGAAAGCTCCTATGGGTCATCTTTCGGGTGTGCTAACAGTAGCCACAGCTGAAACAATGATGTGGAAACCTTGGATTCACCCTAGTGGAGTTGCCAGGTGCACAGTAGCAATAATTAAGGGCTTTGATGCCTGATGCACCTTCAGAATCAGAGGCTCAATGGCGTTCTACCCAGGGAAAATATTCAATTTCATCCCTGGCAACGGTGCCAGAAATGTTAGCGTCAGAAGTCACTCCTGGATTGCTTGTAGGAGCAGAGACCAATGCCCATCAGTTTTTATGTCACGATTTAATAAATGGGGGTGGTCGAATGGAAAGAGACCCAGGAAAGAAACATTGACACAGGAACCAGGGTCTGGTATGTAGAAAGCAAGGGAGGTCTTGATCCAACTTCCATCAATAAGTTGATTAAAGGGTGGTAGATGGAAGACTTGTGAGAAGGGTGAGCAAGATTGCCTCAGGAAATAGGCCTTTGGAAGCTTGAGGAAGAAAAACTCAGAAGCCAATATCCTCTTGGTCCAGAGTTTCAAGGAGTTGAAGGGTGACTCGACTTGATCCTCCAATTCCAAGCCATTCTAGCGCTGAGAAAACATAAGAACTGATTAGAAACGTTGTGACTGTTGCAGTGATCCAACCTACATCATCCTACAACAGTGCAACTCAACTGGATCCTCCAATTCTGAGCTTTTCTAACACAGTAAACAAAGAGATGGAAAAAGAGGATGACATCCATAAAGTAATAAGTCGCAAATGCCTTATACATTAACCATAGTGACCAGTGCTTCATCAAAACTTACAGAATGGGAGCCTATCTCAACCATCGACGCTTACAAAAATGGCGAAAACACCTTCATATACTCAAAACAACAACAGCAACAAAAACAAGACGTTGCATTAAAAACATTGCATCTGCATGTCTTTTGACAATCTGCGCATGTAGACTCTGGCCGATCGAGCACCTATGACAGACACTATCAGATTTTAGACTGTCCTACTGTAGACGAATCGACCAGCTTTAGTCCTTTGCTGGACTTTCCATTTATGACGGAGACAATGTCTAACCACCTCCAACAACGGCAATAACTGCCCTCTTGAGATCAGGAACGGTTCTGGTCAACCCTGCCTTTTGGGGACGTGGAGGTCTTCTTGAGGGGTCACCTAGACCAGTCGAATGATTCACGAGATAAGAGGTGGAAGATGTGGCATGCTTGATGAGGATGTTGTAGGTGCCAATATGGTGAAGGTGAGGCGGGGGGGAAAAGGGGTGCTTTCGTGGAAGTGATACGAGGATAGGAGACAGCAAATGGAGGGAGGTGTTGAGGTGGAGGTGAGTGAGCGAAAGGGACACATGGCAGGTGGTGAGGACTTGGGACCAGTATATTCATGCCACATACAGATAGGGGGCCCGCTAGAGTGAAGTTCCATTTCGGAACCCCCCCCTCCATTAAAGGTAGAACCGATGGGGGGGTCCAGAATTCAATACAGACCATAGATATAAGCATCGAGACTTGGGTCGTCCAGATGCACGCATACATTATCTCCAATTCCAGACCCCCCCCTCTTGTTAAAGCCAGAATGACGGAGGGGGTGCGGAATTGGACTTCGTCCGTGAATTTGAGTGCTTGGATCACGACCATCCAGATATGTGCCCTCTTTAAATTAAATGTGCCCGAGCCTCACTGATGGATGAACGGTTGAGATGACCTCGGTGATTTCATCATGAAAATCCTGAAGGACCCCACTCATGGCTCAACTATTGCGTCGTGTGTCCTTCAGATGGATGGTCCCGATCCTTTTGGGATTTCTAGTACCGAAGGTTCACGATGCAATTTTCCTCAAAATCTTGATCGACCAAACCACGAAAGCACGGATGTACACCGTGTGTCCTCCAGAGGAACGATCGAGATGGTATTTGATGTTAGAAGAGGGCTTCCTCCATTACCAGGCTCACTTGATGTGGCCGGGTGCTAGGACCATAGGCTTAGCTTCAAAGGCACTTATCAATGTTTCAGGGTTTGGGATTTTGAGATGTAGAATGACATGAAACCCTCACCCTTCGAACTCTCGAATGCCAAAATGCCGACGTGACTTGATCTCACGCCACGCGTCCTTGGATGGACAACTGATATCTTTTCTTGCATGCAATATAGACGCTACCCATCACGCTAATCCCGGCGCAACTCCGCTAACTGCGATTTCCCGCCGACTGTCGATCTGCTCCTATGGATGAATCTAGGCCGTTGACAACATAATTTTTCCCGTTTACTTTCTTGGAAGCCTGAAATGAGATTTTTTCGTGCTATGCTTGGGCGCTTCTCGCGCAACTTGAAGACCTGAATATTCTTGTGCCCAAGACAAGAATTGTTGTTAACAGGTTGTAGCCATAGAATTGGGGAGTTGGAGCTTCCCTCAAGTTGTAGCCTAAGAAACTAGGGGGTTGGAGCCTCCTTCTAGTTGCAGCTGGAAAACAAAGGAAGTTTGTGCTTCTAATGAATGTAATTCTTCAAGACATATAAGAAAAAGCATTATGTGGTTTTCTCCCGCTTTGGGTTTCCACATAAAAACATTAGTGTATTGTGTATGTGTATGATTGTTCATTTGTTCATTTTTTATTTACTTTACAAATATTGGATGATAACTCTACATTGATATAACTCTTGCATTATATGGTTAAAAAGTATTACATTTCTCTATTACTGATTCACCCCACCTCTCAGTAATCCAACAATTGGTATCAAAGCAAGTTCCTTCATAAATCAGTTTAACCACTGAAAGGTAGATCATGGGGAGAAACAACATGTATAAAAATGGAATACCACAGTTTGATGGAAAAAAGTATGCATTTTGGAGCATAAGGATGAAGACATATATACAGGCACAGGGATTTGAAATATGGAAATCAATTGTAGAGAATACATAGCACCAGCAGTTCCGCCGACAAATGAAAAAGCAATGAAACTCGGTCAGAATAATTCCAAATCCAAAAATGCACTTTTGAATGGTCTTGGAGAATCGATATTCACCAAAGTTGCACATTGTAAATCCACTAAAGAGATTTGTGAAAAACTTCAAAATATTTATGAACGAGATTCAAAAGTCAAAGCAACAAAGATTCAAACTTACAGAGGTCAGTTCGAACAACTAAAGATGAAGGAAGATGAGAATGTTGCAGCTTACATTTTACGAGTCGATGAAATAATAAATGCAATATTGGGATTGGGAGAAGAAATAAAAGAATCTGTAATTGTTCAAAAGGTACTAAGATCTCTTCCTATGAGATTTGACCCTAAAATATCAACACTAGAAGAAAGAGAAGATCTAAACTCAATAAGCATGGATGAACTACATGGAATCTTCACAGCATATGAAATGAGAACTGAACAAGGAAATCTAGATATAAAAGAATCAGCCTTCAAAGCATCCAAAAGGTCAAATCAAAAGGGAAAGCAAAAAAAAAAAGAACATAGCAGCAGCAGTGATGTCTCGAAAGATGATGAAGAAGCGACCAACTTTTTCATAAGATTGAACAAAGGAACCAACGATAGGTATAGAGGTAAGCTTCCTTGGATTTGTTTTAATTGTGATGGTATTGGTCATTTTTCTAACAAATTTCCTCATAAGAAAAAGAGAAATGATGAAGGTTACTCAAATAGCAAACAAACATATAAAGGAAAAATAACCACAAAGAAAGTTTTCAAGAAAATCTTATGCACCAAAGAAGACATCTCATCATCAGATGAATATGAAGTTAGTGACAGTGAGACAGAAAGTGTTCTATTCATGGAAATAGAAGACTCCAAAGAAGAAGAATATGAAGAGGCTGAAGAAGAATATGAAGATGCATAAGTTGAATACCGAGAAGAATTGGTGTGTGCCATAGAAGTTATTAGAAGAGAAAAGAAGAAAAACAAGAAACTACAAGTGGAACTAGACAAGAAAGAAGACACTCGGGAACTAGAACAAATGATCACAAATTTGAAGGTTCAAATTGAAGAAGATAAAAGAATTGAAGAAGCACTCAAATAACAGCTAGAAGGAAGAGACAGGATCATTGGAAATTTGAAAGCAGAAATTGTCACATTAAGAAAGGATCTTCAAAAGAAAAATATGCAGAACAGCTCAAAAGTTTTGAATGACATTATCAACAGTCAAAAACCTCATCATGACAATTCTGGACGTGGATACAATCAGACAGAAAAGGGATCAAGCTCCAAAACAACATAACAAGAAACATAACCAAAAAGATATGCAGAAATAATCAACGGGGATAGGAAGGTCTACAAAGACAATTACATGGACACTCCTACACCGAGAAGATTCAAATTTTAGAATCAACGATCGAAAGAAACAAATAGGCCTCAGGAAGAAGAAGCATTCATAAGAGTACCTCCTTTCAGAATATCTTCAAATCCCAGGTATCAAACTATCTTTTTTGGTTTATATTATGCAGGTAATAATTTTGGAAATAAAGATGTGAATTGCAGAGATAACAACATGAACATAAACAACTTTGAAATTCATACACAAAAGGGTTATCCAAGAAGGCCTAGTGAAACACAGAGAATAAGTTACAACAGGTTTGAATCTTTGAACATTGAAGTGGAATGACACAAATGTAACAACTTTGGACACATGGAAAAATATTGTAGAATGACAGTCCCTCGTAGAGAACCAGAACAGAACAATAACAGTCATTGATAGGAACCTCAAAAGAGGACATGGATAAGAAAGAAGAATCAGTATAGCAATGAAGAATGCACACTCACTCTACAAGCTAAGCAGAAGAAACGTGGTTGGTATGTTGACAATGGCTGTTCAAAACACATGATAGGTGATAGAGACAGGTTTATTACATTAAGAAAGGAAAGAGATGGATCAGTCTCCTTCGGAAATGATGATTCAACTAAAATCATTGGAAAAGGCACAGTCAAAATTGGGAACAAGAAT
This sequence comes from Picea mariana, assembly GCA_032191745.1. Lineage (NCBI taxonomy): Eukaryota > Viridiplantae > Streptophyta > Pinopsida > Pinales > Pinaceae > Picea > Picea mariana. The sequence goes on along the minus strand of JASDQU010503354.1, from coordinate 24,199 downwards.
ACCAAGGAAGAAAATGTTCTACTAGTAGAAGATATGAAACATAATCTTCTAAGTGTGAGTAAAATGTGTGAACAAGGTCATAAAGTTACTTTCGCTTCACAAAAGTGTGAGATAAGAAAAGAAGGTTAGAAAAATTGATTGCAACAGCGGTGAGAACTTCAAGCAACATATATGTATTAAGTGAAATTGGAAACGAAAAGTGTTTCCTAGGAAAGGAAGATGAAAGTTGGCTATTGCACAAAAGAATGGGTCACACACATTTTGATAACCTTTTCAAAGTCAGCAAAAGGGAAGCAGCTAGAGAAATTCCCCAGATCATGAAACCAACCAACACTTTATGCAAGCATTGTCAACAAGGAAAGAAAACAAAGACCAGGTTTAAATCAAAAGAATATTCAACGACAAGACCACTAGAAATTATGAATACTAATCTAGTTGGACCAACTACAACAAAGGGTTTAAAAGGTGAGAAATAATTTATGTTATTAGTTGATGATTATACAAGAATGATTGCAGTTTTCTTTCTCATGAATAAGTCTGAAGCTTTTGAAAACTTCAACGTCTATAAGGAAATGGTTGAAAATGAAATGGATTCAAAAATCAAATGCTTGAGATCTGATAATGGAGGAGATTTCACTTCAAAGGAATTTATGGACTACTGTAGCAGGCATGGAATAAAAAGGCAATTCTCTATTGCTAGGACACGTCAACAGAATGGAGTTGTTGAAAGAAAGAACAGGACAATACAGTAAATGGCTCGAACAATGCTAATGGATTCCAAATTGATAGATATATTTTGGACATAGGTAGTGTATACAATATTTCACATTCAAAATAGAGTAATGCTCATAAACAACACTAACAAAACTCCCTACGAGCTATGGACAGTAAGACCAGCAAATGTGAAGCACTTAAGTTTTTGGAAGCAAATGCTACATCAAAAGAGAAGATGGAAGAATGGGAAAGTTTGACTCTCATGTGGGCAAAGGAGTACTTGTTGGTTAATCAAGTACAAGGAAATCATACAAGTGTTACAACCTAAGATTGAACAAAGTTGTGGAAAGCATCAACGTAACAATTGATGAAACATGTAGACAAGAATTAAAGGAAGAAGAAAATGAATCAATGGAATAGCTTTACAAAGAAGAAGTAGAAGATGAAAAAGAAGTAGAAGGGGAAGATGAAGAGGATTTGATAGAAGCAGAAGAGAAAGTTCATCAAGTGCCTCCAAATACACTTAGAAGACGAGTACAGAAGAATCATCCTTCAGATCAGATTATCAGAAACAAAGATGCAGGAGTTGAGACTAGAAGAAGAATCTGTTCACCAGAACAAACTCACCTAGCACTCTCATATACGATTGAACCAACTTGTTTTGAAGAGGCCAGCAAGGATGAATTTTGGAATAAGTCCATGGATGAAGAATTCGATCAAATAGAGAAAAATGACACTTGGGAATTGGTTTCAAGACCAAAGGATAAGAATGTGATAGGCACAAAGTTCGTATACAGGAATAAATTAAATGAATATGGATAGGTTACAGGGAACAAAGCTAGATTGGTATGTAAAGGATATGCACAGGTTGAAGGAATCGACTTTGAAGAGACATTTTCCCCAGTTGCGAGAATGGAAGCAATCTGATTGCTTTTAGATTATGCATGCTCCAAAAATATTAGTGTATCATATGGATGTAAAATCATCTTTTTTGAATGGGGAAATTGAAGAAGAAGTCTACATTGAACAACCAAAAGGATTTTGGTTGTTAGAGAACGCAGATTATGTGTGTAAATTAAAGAAGGCCTTGTATGGTCTAAAACAAGATCCTATAGCATGGTACTCTAGAATGGATAAATATATACAACGGGCAAGGTTCAGAAAAGGAATTGCAGACAACAACCTCTACATCAAGGTAACTCATGATAGTATTTTATTAATTGAATTTTATGTTGATGATATTATTTTTGGAAGTACTGATGACGGGTTAAGCCAGAAATTTGCAAAGAACATGCAGAATGAATTTGAAATGTCATTACTTGGAGAGATATGCTTATTTTTGGGTCTTCAAATACGTCAAAGAAAACAAGGAATTTTTATTTCTCAAACCAAGTATATCAGAGAAATGATAAAGAGGTTCGGAATGGAAGATTGCAAACCAATTATCACTCCCATGCAAACAAGTTGCAAGTTGAGAAAATATGATGATTCAAATTCTGCAGATCAGAGGAAATACAAGTCAATGATTGGTAGCCTATTATATGTGACTGTTGGATCATGTTGTCATTGATGCCAATGGTTTGATTGATTGATTTCAAGTGATTGATTGATGTCAAAGGATTGATTGATTGATGATTGATGTAATATAATATGTATTGTCCTTGATGAGAATGCATAGATGAAGATGGATCAATGAGTTGTCATTGATACATGATGAAGATG